>JYFJ02005962.1:0-21843 GCA_000934665.2 Catajapyx aquilonaris
TTTGCTGTCGCCACAAAGTTGGCAGCCCTGCCTGTAGGTCACTGATTGTGTTCATTGTATACTTGTGCCATTATTTTTTTTCAAATACACATTTAATTTATGCATATCGATATAAGAGATGTACAGGGTAGTGTCCCAGTCCAAATAGTTGATTTGATTGCTCTAGCAACTTGTTTGCTGGGGTAAACAATAGCTGTGTACTGGCTGTGTACGTGTCTTTACCTGAAAGTATGCAAGAAAAAATAGCGAGCTTAATTTTATTTTTAGTGTCGCATTTTATATATTTTTATTACACGCTTTGTATCCTGAGAGAGTACATAATGTATACAACGAAATAAATAAACCGTTGGCTCCGATATGTGTTTTTTTTTTCATCGCCATATTATTCAAGAGTGTATTTTTGGCACATTCTATAAAAACACAAGTAGATTTTTGCGAATTGTGTGGACGTTCGAACAATACCGTATGTATGGGGGAAGTAATAAAATTCGCGACGTCACCCATCGACGTAATTTTTATCGCAATATTTCTGTCGCTTTTTGCGGTTCAAGTTTTGCGTGGGCGTATATGTTTAGCGCCAGGATATGATGCTATAATTAGAGGTTTTTTTCCGCAAAATTGTTGTCGATTCCAATTGCGTGGGAGGGGGGTCTTATCAGTTGTACGTAACATTAAGGGAATGTGCTATTATCTACAGTCTTAGATTTTGCTGTAATGTTGGGCATAATATACGTCATGTCGGTTTGAATTTGGCGAAATTTAATGAGAAACTTATTTTTAATTTGCGCGCTTTTGATATTGCGATTTACGTAAGAGAATGCGGGTTGACTTGCCAGGAAATAGCAATTAAATAAGTACAAAGAGGTAAAATGGAAATAATGAGATAATCCAAATTTATGTGAAAATATGATAATGAATGGTCAGTCTAAAATAATAAATTAATAAGTGGAATAAAATGCATAAAATTAAATACATAGAAATATGCACAAGTTCAAACTGAATGCATTTTAAAATTAATAACAAGTATAAATTATTAGAAAATTATTGGGATTTTTTTTAAAGAAAATACTTCAGATTCTCTTTCCAATATAGATGCATGACTCGATGTGTCATGCACTACGTGAAGGTCGCGTGCAGTGCAGTGTACTCGAACACGTCATGACAAATTACGTAATTGCATAACCACACTTACTATAGTTCAAACCTGCACCAACAGATGTCGAATGACTTCAAGAGTTCTTCAAGATTTTTTTTTATCGATCTTCACTACGATGTGCACTGTAAACTATACAGGATAATTTCTTTATTTTATTAAAGAGGTGCAAATACAGTGATGGTGTACATATGCAATACATATGAATGATGACACGATAGTAATACTGTTGAGTTATTAATTGCATTGGGTGGCATTGGTTAATATCGGATATGTATACTCTCTAAAAAAGAGTATTGGGTAATTGATACACAACGTGTATTACTCTTTGTACTAGAGGAAAGTATGACTGCTATTTTTTTCTGTTGTAAATGAGTCGGAAAGGTGGCGCCTAAAATACTATTTCTGCTCCCATCAATTTAGTCACAATTCACATGAAACACGTTGACTATTGCATGCACGAATCTGAAACTAAACTTCGCCGGAATCGCCTCAGGTGCACAGTTGCATGCTGTGCATCTAACCCGAGCACATCTACGAATCGCAGTTGCAATTATTTAAAAAAAGTTTAACTACAGTTATACGAGGAAGTCGTAAAGTTGAGACATCACTATACACAGTCAGGAATTTTTCCCAAACCCCCTGGGTTTAAAGATGTAGTTGATGAGTTACTTCAAATGCATCATTGGTATATATACGTAGATTAATTTTTGTTCGCGCATTGATAATGCCAACCCTGCAAGCTGCGCGAAATGTGGTGCGCACTTGGTTGCGTTCGTTTAAAAAAAAAAATCATATACTAATGTTATTACGGATCAGTCGTAACCAACGTTGTCTCTCAGATGATTGAGTGTGGTAGAGGCACCATACCGATGGGTATCCCTGCAGGTGAGAGGCTACAGACACAACCGACGTTGACCACTTCCCATCCGGTACGGTACCCATCGTACCTTCCCGTAGTCACGTTGCAAGGTCCCCTCCGGATGACCCTCAAGGCGAACCGGATCGGACGACACATGTAGTCACCTTCCGGGGGTCGAACCCTGCACTCGTCGCACACACAAGTCGCATTGCCCACCTGTATACAATCAGCTCCAATTATAGCCTCCAAAATAGGCGGCCTCACTTGGCACACCCGAAGCTCAAATTAGCCTCCAAGAGAGAGGCGCTCCTCATGGGTCGTAGAGGATGTGCGAAGAATGGGCATGTTCTACATAAGAGGCGCAAACTTCTGTCGGCGCCTTTGATGTCCGCGTCTCTCTGTTTGGGGCCGTTGCCAAGGCTGGCTGCCATCTTGAAGTGTGGGGAACGCCAACGAGGGTACAGGCAAAAATAGGGTCCGCCATCTTTGATGGTTTTGGCGGCCATGGCAACTACACGGCGAGAACACGCGCGAATCAAAGATGGCGGACCCTATTTTTGCCTGTGCCCTATTTACACCTCGTTGGCGTTGCCCACACTTCAAGATGGCCGCCAGCCTTGGCAACGGCCCCAAACAGAGAGACGCGGAAATCGAATGTTTGCGCCTCTTATGTAGTATATTCTCCCTGCTGTCCACATATAGGGACGCGCAGGAACCGTTCTTCGCACATCCTCTACGACTCATGAGGAATCGGAGGCTAATATAAGCTTCACACCAGCAGCTTGTAGACTTACCCGTTCGGGTATCCGGAATGGGTCGTGTGTGATGACCCAGTTCCATGGACACAGGGGCGACTCCTGGGCGCTTGGCCCCTGGCTCGGGAACTGAAACTGGGCGTCGCACACGGCCGGATCCACATTCCGATGCCTCAACTCCCAGGCACCTTCTTCCTCTTTGTTTCGACGGTTGTTCCTCCGTGGACCCGGTGGTATGACGTCGCCCAAGAACTCGGCCCAGAGTGGAACGCGTCTGGCTTGTCTCAGCATCCTGTTCATCTTTCGACGGACCTCGGGGGGATCGCGACACCTCTTCTCCGGTTCCGGTACCGCTCCATCGCCGGTACCGATCAGGTGGTGATGGTGACGGTGACGGTGCTCCTGAACAAACAGGGCTATCATCAGAGCTGGGCCGCAAGCTAACCGAATTTTTTTAGCTCAGCTAACTTCCGCTAACAGCTAATTCGGTTAGTAAACCGTGGGCGGCGCTAAATTGCTAATGATAAACAGCTAGAATGATTAGGGGGGTTTCCACTAACATTTCTAGCTGTTAAGCATTAAGGATTTGGTGATGTCCATGGTTTTGCCCACCCCTTGCTATCAGTAGTCCGGAAGTGGGCTTCTTAAGTGTAAGATGTACGTACCTGCTGGTGCGCGGTACCTGCGATGAGTCCCAGTGCGACGAGACCAGCGACGGACAGCAAAAGCGTCACGTAAGGTGGACCGGCCACCATCGGCGCCTCCGTCTTCTGCTCTCGTCTGTCCCTTTCCTTTTCCCTCCCTTTTATATGCTACACCTTGTAATCAGTCCAGGTAGTAATAATAAAAGTGGTAGGATCGAAGGCCTTCCCCGAAGAGCCCAGTGAGTCAGTCCTCAGCATCGGGGATGAGAAGTTGCACACACAGTCAATGGACCTTTCCATGCATGAGGTGCTTGCCAGGGGGGGAATTGTATACGTCACTCTTGGAGCCAATTGGTCTCACATCTGATGTCAATTCGGATTCCAAGAAAACTGGGACCAATGGCGAGGACATTATGTGTTGTACCCTTAGATCTAACTGTCCTTCCGATAAGCCTTTGAATTTCCTGGATTTCGAAATAAGCACACCGTACCCGTTGCGTTTCTTCGAAGTCTGGCATTGCACGATCGGTTTAATGACCATTAAACGCGAAACTTCAGACAGTGGCTGCTCAACCTTGCATGCGACCCACTCCGGATCACTCACTGCGATAACTGAGGGCGATACGGCCTTTTATTGTCGAGGCTAAATTATTGCCTGAATTTTATCAACTAAGGCAGACCAGACAACGAGGTTTTATCGCTGTCAATAATTGCTGACGTCAATTACAGCGATTTGATCACCATTAATAAAATATGTAAATACACTCTAAGAAATGTCCGGGTTACATGTATTTATCCCGAAAAAAGATCACTTTTGTCATGGTTATTTAACCCGGACATTTCTTAGAGTGTAACAAACAATAAGTGCAACAAGTAATGAAGTGTGAAAGTAATTAGTAATTAGCTTGTAACATATGAGTAAATGAGTGGAATAAACATATCGAAAATTAATGATGACTTAGTCTTCCCCAAACGCAGCAATTGAATAGCTAAGTACTGCCACAATAAAAAATATTGCATAAATAATGTTGTTATTATGCTTATTGGCAATTAATAACAAGCCCCCATCTAACGTAGTGTTGTGAGATAAATGAGAGACTCGTCAGCTGGTATTGGGTGGAAATAGTTGCATAAATACTATTGAGGAAGTGCTTATTGTGGCCGGCCTGTACAGGGTGTCTACAAATGATTGCAGCAGTTTCGTGATTTTTTTTTTTTTTTTGCTGCCGTATAGTATAGCCTAATAGATATGTGGTGATCGAGTGTGATGATATGAAACAACCATTATCCTAAGGTTTGATTTTCGTGAAACCGCTGAAATCATTTTAAGACACCCTGTATATTTATTTGCCTGGTACTTCCGCCCTGGGAAATTCCGTCCACTTTTTTTTTGTGCATTTGGGGGAATTTTCGTTGCATCTATTCCGATTCGACACGGAAGCCCATTTACTCTTTTTTTTTTGTACATGATGTCTGCGGAAATAATTTCACAGTTACACAACACTGCACTATAGGTTGCACACACACTGTTAGGAAGAGTCTGGAATTAGTGGAAATCCTGCAAAAATAATTGGGTCTTCTCGTAATTATTATTTTTTCTTTCCAGGACACACTGCAATTAGTATATTCAAGACCGGTTGTGTTTGACCTTGGTTTCCGTTACGAAGCACGCACTTCTTGTCGGGACGCGTGCCTTTTGCTGTGTACATTCCCTTTAAAGTCCAACAATTAAAGGAGGTAGCCCAGGTCTATTCGTGCAATTAATTTCTAATTCATTATTGTTGCTTATGTTAATTTATTTTTTTATATGTTAGCAATTATTGTCCATTTGTTTGTTTTGACTAAAATGTTCTGGTTGGAGTAGTATGATTCCCCGAACGACATGTAAGACGACGAACAGGTGTCCAAACAGTAATTATATCCGCTTCGAGAAAGTATTAATAGTCAGGGAAGGCCGTTGGCGTCACTCATCAGGTGCGTAACTGGATTTATGAATAAGAGACCATCATTGTAGGCGTCGGTTTTAAAAATACAAGTGATCAGTGCATCACTACGTAAACTAGTAAGTCACCAATTCTAATTTATCATCATCTGACCCGGACGTGCTAAAATTCGTAGGAAAATTAGCATTTCTAATTATTACAACGTACGTAGGTTGAAAGTGAAGTTCAATGCAAGTTTATTACTACTTCTGTGTACGTGGTGAATGACACCGAAAGGTTAGTAAGAGAAAAGGTTGCTCAAATTAATGCACATTTTTTACTCTGATTATTCGCAATAAGTGCGATCACTCAATTAGTATGAAGTAAAGAGAGGCGGTGATTCGCAAATGAAGTAATTCTCCTGCTGGCAATCAAGGTCATCCCAGCTGAATCGCATGTCTCCTCGGTTGCTGAAGGCTGCACAATCCTGTCGACCATTGTAGCCGGCATTGTCCGGTTGACCTTCGCCCCAGTCAGCGAAGGTCAGCTTCCTCCTCGGGTACTGGTCGCCGTACCAAACCCCTTCGTGACCTAGGTCATACGCGCCCATCCAATCTGCCTCGCCTCGCTCGTGATCTGAAAGAGATTATATACGCATAACAGTGGTCAGTCATGATGAGAGGTCAAGACTGACCGTTCTTGGCCAGGTATCTCTTGAGGAAGTGGTTCTCTCTGGCGTCGTCCACCACCACCAGACTTCCTTCAGCCAGCTCTCTGCATCCTTCAGACGCTGACCACCAATTGGCCTTGGTGTCACTGAAGTGGTAGCATCCCTCACCAACAGGGGTGTATCCCTCGTGGCAGTCGTGCTGGGCTGATCACACAACAATAAGGGATTAAAACAGTGCATTTGTTGCAGACCAATTAACTGACCTGTCTGGTGGACCTGTTCGGTTTCGCAGACGAATGAGAGCTGTTGGTCGCACCCGACGGCGGCCAGGTCCCACTGAGGCGTCGATAGTGGTCCGATCACGACGCACATGGCGTCGGTGGTCACTTCGTTGGACAGGAAGTGTCCGAACATGTCCATGTCCCGTCCACTGTGGTCCCATCTCCAGTTAAGCTCAGAGTCACTCTTACCGCCGATGTAATGCGAAGTGCTGAAATCTGCAAGTGAACTCATTGGTGAGCCGGGTTCGGACCCGGTCCACTTTTAGTACTTACGCTCCTGGAGATGCGATTTGATGACGTTGTCTTCTTCTAACGAGTCTATTTCAGCCAGATATCCTCCACTACTCATACAATAGGACTTGGCTGCATCCCAATCCAACTTTAGACTATCGTCGACAAACATGTAGCAGCTACCTTCCACATGCACGTAACCTTCCAAGCACTTCTCTTCCTCAGACTCGTCGCTTGCTGCTGTTAAACCAAGTGAAGAAATCACAAGTTGAGTACACATATAGAGAGAAAAACCTACCTGTTTCGTTTCCTTCAGAGTCGCTTTCGTCTGATGATGAGAATCCAATGGAGCTGTTGTCTTCGTCTGAATCACAGTCGCACGATTTTGATTCCGATTCTTCGCTTTCTTTCCATACGATTTCATCAGATGAACCGCCTTCTGAACCGAGGCCAGATCCTTCCCAAGATTCAGACTTTTCTTCAGACGACTCCAGATCATAATGTGAGCCGAATCCAGAACCAAGGCCAGATCCTTCCCATGATAAGTCTGACTCGTTTGACTCATACGTGGGCAGATCAATGGGGTTTTCTTCAGACGACTCCAAGTCGCCTTCTGAACCGAATCCTGAACTTTCCCAACCTTCAGAGGATTCTTCAGATGATTCCAGGTCATAATGTGAGCTGAATCCATCAGAACCGAGGCCAGATCCTTCCCAATATTCGTTTGATTCAGACAGATCACTGGTGATCTCGGATTCTGATGATTCAGGTTCTTCGACTGATTCAGAGCTGGAAGATTCACTCGAGTTGGACTTGTCCTCACACGATTCTTTTGATTTCCTTTCGTGTGACTCATTTGCTTCACTCTCACTCGCTTCAGAGCTCTTGCTTTCACTCTCGGCAGTCTCTTCTGATTTGCTACTGTTTTCTGTAGATTCTTCACTCTCACTCTCTGAAGACTCTTTGGACTCTTCTCCAGACTCCACAGACTCTTCAGACTCCACAGACTCTTCAGACTCCACAGACTCTTCAGACTCTTCAGACTCTTCAGACTCCCCAGACTCTTCAGACTCTTCAGACTCCACAGACTCTTCAGACTCCACAGACTCCACAGACTCTTCAGACTCCACAGACTCTTCAGACTCCACAGACTCCACAGACTCCACAGACTCCACAGACTCTTCAGACTCCACATCAGACTCTTCAGATTCAGAAGCCTCAGACTTTTCTCCAGATTCTTCAGACTCTTCATACTCTTCAGACTCTTCAGACTCCTCAGATGCTTCAGACTCTTCGGATGCCTTTTTGGACTCTTCAGCATCTTCAGACTCAGAAGCCTCGTCTGACTCTTCTTCTGTTGACTTTTCAGATGCTTCAGACTCCACAGACTCCTCTTCTTCACTTTTGCTTTCTAGAGATTCTTCAGTATCAGAAGTGCCTTCACCAGACGACACTGCTTTGCTTTCATTCTCCTCAGTGCCTATACTGTTGGTCTCGTCTGAAGTTTCGTTGTCACCTTCATACCCTTCAGTAGTTTCGTGTGACTCATCGACTTCACTTTCGTTCGATTCCTTCTTAGTTTCATTAGATTCCTCTTTGCTTAGTTCGTGCTCTTCTTCGCTCTTTATTAATGCAGATTCTTCACTTTCTGCTTCTGATCCTGGTGATTCTGTAACTTCACTTACATCTGAGACTGCATGATGATCACTAATTTCGTAGCTTTCAGTGTGAAATTCTGCTGATTCCGTGACTTTCCTCTCATTTGAGCCTGTATGATGATCACTAATTTCATAGCTTTCAGTGTGAAATTCAGCTTCTTCTGTTACCTTCTCATCTGAACCTACATGATGACGATCACTGATTTCATAACTTTCAGTGTGAAATTCTGCTGCTTCTGTGAACTTTTCATGCGATTCACCTACATGATGATCACTAATTTCGTTGCTTTCAGTGTGAAATAATTCTGCTGCTTCTGTGACCTTCTCAACATGATGATCACTAATTTCATAGCTTTCAGTGTGAAATTCTGCTGCTTCTGTTACCTTCTCATCTGAACCTACATGATGATCACTGATTTCATAACTTTCATTGTGAAATAATTCTGCTGCTTCTGTGAACTTCTCATGTGATTCACCTGCATGATGATCACTAATTTCGTTGCTTTCAGTGTGAAATTCTTCTGCTTCTGTGACTTTCTCACCTGAACCTACATGATGATCACTAATTTCAGTGTGAAACTCTGGTTCTTCACTGACCTCCTTTGAACCGTTGTGTTCAGGATTCTCTTCATGTTCTTCGCTCTTTGATGTTGCTAATTCAGGCTCTTGCGTGACTGACTTTTCGTCCGACTCGTGCTCATTGTGTTCGAGTGATGTTGCATTGTCTTCAACCGTGTTTTTCTCTCCTTTGTCGTCATCGTCGTGTATTTCAAAGTGTGGTTCTTCCGTCGTTTCGTCGTGACGTCCAGGGTACACCGATTCGTTGTCTATCTCTCCCCAATCGCGCATGAAATCTGGCTGGATCTCATTACCTTCGCTGTGCTCATTCGAACCGTGCTTTTCTGCGGCCTCTTCAATGTTTATCCCTGGGTGCATCACAGCATTGTCACTCTCGTCACCGATGCCATTGTCGAAAGGGTTCGACGTCGGTCTGTGATCTTCATGCAGTGGTTCAAACAGCGTGTTTGGGGTCGGTGGACCTTCGTGGTGTTCATCGAACGACGGTGTATGGTCATGATCTTCGTGTAAATATTCAAGTATCGGGCTGGGTGTCGGTACATCAGGTGGCGAATCGTCGCTTGGTCTGTCTACATGTTCTTCGTCATGGTCCGAATCACGTTTGTGCCTGTCTGTAACGAAACAGTGTAAGACGCACCAAGTACTTATGTGCTGTGAAGTGTATAGTTACTTTTTTCCTGGCACGTGTCTCCTGTGTATCCGTCCAAGCATCGGCACCTTCCTGTGTCCGTACAGAAACCGTTCGGACCACAATCTTCAGGACACACGTTTGGTGTGCAATGTCCATCAGGACCGTCGCTGAACCCATCGCAGCATGTCTCCACTTCCCTGGTCTGTAGAAATAGGTTCGTCAGTTTTAAAAAAGGCTGATCTTTACTACGCGACGACAACGGACGTTATTGTGGCTTTGCCAATTCGTCGCGTAGTAAAGATCTTCCGAAAATGACCGTACCGTTCCGTCCGGATCAGTTTCTTCCTCCAGGTAGTAGCAGCTGCTTCTGAATCGTCTGTCCGCACTTATAAGGACAACAGTGGACACGACGATGAGACATGCAGTGGACAGCTGCATGCTTGATGGACAGTACACTGCTCACACAGATTCGTGTCAAGTATTGGTGGCGGACATGCACGTATCTGATCGACATTTTGTACGGCTGGTCGTATAGCCAAATGTGATTAAACACCAATCGTATCTATGGTGTGTGCGAGGAGCGTTTTTCCTGCGAGGCTTATCGCGCATCCGTGTCCTGTATAATAATTTGTTGGGATAAACCATAGCCATGTCCAGTGACGTGTGGCATTTAGGAAGCATTTCCTACAATATTACAAGTAGAAAAAATAAATTAAAATTTAAGTAGCGTGAATATTGTGACTTTTGTATTAATTTGTACATGTTTTCAAATACTCATTATTCAGTTATACTGTATACAAATTGCATTATTTATAATAATAATAATAATTGTATAATTTTTACAATGATCTTACCAAAAGGAATGTACTTGATCATATAATTATTAATTATTATACATTTATAAAATTCACATAGCCAGCACAGAAAGCATGAGGAGGATAATTGTTATTTCTCATAATCAGAAATCAATTTTCAACATTTCATATAATATCTCCAACTATATTTTAATGTAATATCTTATGGCAATGATATCATTGCCATAAGAAATTGCATTATAGTTGGAGATAGCACTAGTGTGAGTAGCAATTGCAAATGACACCCAATGACTTCACTTATTGGGACATAAATTATTAATTATTGGTGTATTATGCAACATATATTTATTGCCATTACTTGGGCATCTTGTTATACAGGAAAGATTATTCTAATGTAATTGCAGGGGAGTTGTATCACAGATGCTGTTGTATGTCCTGGAAGTCAACTTCATCTTCGCAGGTGGGTCCGGCGTATCGTCCAGGTTGGCAGGCACAGTCACCTGGCCGCACGCAGATCCCCCCGTTGGCACAGGTGTTAGGGCAGAATGGCACGCACTCGCCGTAGATGGGATCATTAGCGTAGCCTTCGCAACACGCTAACGTAACCTGCCAGGAATAACACATAAATCAGCATCAATTTAATCAATCTGAATTAATTTCATCAAGTGTGCACATTCACAACATGATCAAGAGCATGCAAAATTTTAAATTCCTTTAATCTCTTTAAATGCAAAGCCCTTACCGTTCCATCAGGTTGAAAGGATTGATTGAAGCATGTATGTATTCGTACAGTCATGCAGCAGCCCGCGCTTATCATCGACAGAAGTACCACCGCTGCAACAAGAGTCATGCTGAACTTGGTCATCGTCTCGGCAAACTGGAGAAATAATCTAGCAAGTTTGTTTTATAACCCAGACTACATTCAAATAGTATCTGCTCACTCTTTCCTGCAAAGCAAGTCGTATCTGTTGCACAACTTCCACATTCCAAATCAAGTGGTGGCAGACCACTACGAGCGATTACTGGAGATATTGCGCTGACTGTTGAGAATGAATTACTGACTAAGCATGAATCTGCATTAATTGATTTAATGTCAATACATCACTTATGTACAAGCGTGAAGTACAGTTCGGTTAGTATAATCTCTCTTGTGGTCCTAAATCAATTTCACAGTTGGGTCCGGTGTATCGCTCCTCAGGATAGCAGATGCACCGGGCTGGACGTACGCAGATTCCTCCATTTTTGCATCCTCCAGGGCAGATCGGTGCACACGTCCCGTGGATTTCACTGTCAGCGTAGCCATCGCAACACTTGTACTCCTCCTGCCAGAAGCGAAACCACATTTCAGATGCAAGCATACTTTCTCATGGCATATTGCACTAACATAATTTTTTTACCCCCAGACTTTTAAATTCCTTACCGATCCATCAGGCGACTCCACAGGAACACGGCATCTGTCGATCCGCACGGACAAGCTGTAGACTGCAGATAACGTAGACAGAAGTACAACAGCAGTAAGAGCTGTTGCACGTACTGAGTGGGTCATGATGATCTTGCTCTCTACTCGAAGCGACCTATGAAACAGAAGTTCGTGGTGAATATGCCGGACCTGACAAATCTACATCAGCTCCTCTTTCCTGCGAACCAATCGCATCAACCTAACTTCCACCTTAGCCTGAATCAGACATAGCAGTCATTTGCAGAGCGATAAACGAGATATAAAATGGCATGTTGAGAGCGAATTACTGACTAGTATGAGTATGCATCAATTCATTTAATGTGTTATACAAGCGTGAAGTACAGTTCGGTTAGTATAATCTCTCTTGTGGTCCTAAATCAATTTCACAGTTGGGGCCGGTGTATCGCTCCTTAGGATGGCAGAAGCACCGAGCTGGACCCGTGCAGTATCCTCCATTTTGGCATCCTCCAGGGCAGACCGGTGCACATGTCCCGTAGATTTCACTGTCAGCGTAGCCATCGCAACACTTGAACTCCCCCTGCCAGAAGCGAAACCACATTTCAGATGCAAGCAATTTTTACCCCCGACTTTTAAATTCCTTACCAATCCATCAGGCGACTCCACAGGAATACGGCATCTGTCAATCCGCATGGACAAGCTGTAGACTGCAGATAACGTAGACAAAAGTACAACAAGAGCAATTGCACGTACAGAGTGGGTCATGATGAACTTGCTTGCTACTCAAAGCGACCTTTTAAACAGCAGTTCGTGGTGAATCTACCGGACCTGACAAAATCTACTTGAGCTCCTCCAAATCGCATCAACCTTACTTCCGCAGTAGCCTGAATCAGCCATGGCAGTCATTTGCAGAGCGATAAACAAGATATGGCTCGTCACATGTTATGCAATGCACTTCCCACATTTAAAATTGCATGACATTTAGGCATGAAACAGTTTTATTGCCCCACTGGAAAATAACTACAGAAATACATGGACTAGCAAGTGCTATGCGGCTGAAGCTTTGTAATTTTCATTGTCGTCATCGTCCAAATCGATATAGTCGGCTTCCCTGGTAACCCGTGGCCCTCTCGCATTGTAGCACCTGATGCTTGGCGTACTCGTGCATATCTGTTGGTACGCATGGCAGAGGCGTCCAAACTCCTCCACCGACAGCTGCAATGTCCGGATCTCCGGGTCAAGATCAGCAAGGGAGAACAACTCAGCAGTCAGCTTGCCACGAACAGACTCCGGAAACAGGGTTCTGAAAATCACCAAGTGTCATTAAACATATCTGTGCCTCCCGCACGGAACATACTCAGCTCCCTTCCGGCTGTACTTCCGCCTGAAGCTGAAGCAACATCGGACGACCTTCTCGACCAGCTTGAACGGCAGGTTGATATGCGGTGTCTCAAGCGGGATGAACGTGACGACGCCCACGTCCACATCCGGCTTCGGCACAAACGCAGACCCTGTGAGCAAATTAGTGTAAGTTCATACTCAAATGTTTCGGCATGTGCAGCTTGAACCTGGTATGGTAAAGTGGTGCTTCACTGTCGCCCAGTTCTGGCACATTACAGAGAGACGGCATCGTTGCTCGTCCAGTACCGGTGCGACCATCCTTTCCGCTACCTCGTGCTGGAATGTTAATGTGAGCGGTACACGCCCGTACCGCCATGCACTTCGCCGGTCCGATATGGCCTCAAGCCAGCGTATAATCAGATGTGTCGACACATTAAACGGGAGGTTCCCAAGGATGCGTATGTCCGGCGGTGGGTCACTCCAATCCCGGCGGTCAGTCTCCGGAAACAACGCGCCCATATCGAAGCTCATCACATCGCCAAGTACGATCTTCAACCGGCCGTGACACGCATCCGACAGATGCTCCAGTACGGGCAGGAACCGCCGGTCCTTCTCAATCGCAACGACCTGCGATGCACCCCGTGTGAGTATAGACCTGGTGATGTTTCCAGGCCCCGGTCCCACCTCCACGACCTTACAGTTTCTAACATGTCCCGTCTTTGCGATACGGTCCGTTATGCGGGAATCCAACAGAAAGTTTTGGGACAGCTGTTTCATAGCACGTAGCCGGTACAAGCGAACCAAGTCGCGTGATGTCGGCAATGGCGGTAAGCGCAACAGCTCCATTACTTATAAAGTGTAACTACTGCGCAGGCTCGTCCAGCTCGTCCAGGAACTTCTCCTGCCTGACTGCGTACATGGAGTATCCGTATATCCCGAGGACTCCAGCTCCCAGAAGCAGGCCGGACACCAGGTTGTTCCTCCTTGTCTTCTGCAGCATCCGCACTCGGTCCAGATTGTGTCTCTCAGCTGCGCGCATGTACTCCTGCAGGGTGCGGTCCACCTCTTTGGACTGGTCCACTCGGGGCATCGGCTTCTGGCTGGACATCTCCAGGAAAGTCACTGGAAAAACCCTCGGGAAGTCTCTGGAAAAGTAAAACGTTGCAAGTCCATGTGCGTTGATTAGTTAGTTGGGGACGTGGCCGCTAGAGGCGACACTGTACGGCCGGTGGGGGTCTGTACGGTGCTGCCATCTGTACTGTTGTGACGACTTACCGTATTTTGCGATACGGTACGGTTGTCCGGAGTGGGTTGCATTTCAGATAACGGCTTTTTATTAAAGCCCCTTACACAGTCATTTTCGGCTACAAGCTACAAGTAACTGTTATTTGGACGCTGCAGTGTCACATACACTACATAAGAGGCGCAAACATTCGATTTCCGCGACTCTCTATTTGGGGCGTTGCCGAGGCTGGTGGCCATTTTGAAGTGTGGGCAACGCCAACGAGGTATAAATAGGGTACAGGCAAAAATAGGGTCCGTCTTCTTTGATTCGTCCGTGTTCTTGCCGTGTAGTTGCCATGGCCGCCAAAACCATCAAAGATGGCGGCGGACCATATTTTTGCCTGTACCCTATTTATACCGCGATGGCGTTGCCCACACTTCAAAATGGCCGCCAAAACCATCAAAGATGGCGGACCATATTTTTGCCTGTACCCTATTTATACCGCGATGGCGTTGCCCACACTTCAAAATGGCCGCCAAAACCATCAAAGATGGCGGACCATATATTTGCCTGTACCCTATTTATACCGCGATGGCGTTGCCCACACTTCAAAATGGCCGCCAAAACCCTCAAAGATGGCGGACCATATTTTTGCCTGTACCCTATTTATACCGCGATGGCGTTGCCCACACTTTAAAATGGCCGCCAGCCTTGGCAACGGCCCCAAACAGAGAGATGCGAACATCAAAGGCGTCGACAGAAGTTTGCGCCTTAGTAGGCCTATTATGCTCCCTGGTCACACTGTCATGCTTTGTTTGGTAGGGAGGACACAAACGCATCTGGAGGAAACCATTGGCCACAGTCTCTTTTTTTGTGTGTGCAAATGGCGCACAACCGCGCGGTTGGCCTCAAAGTGTCCTCCTTTTAAGCCTGAAATAGAACCTAGGTCATGCGCTTTCTACCCATATCATTCAGGGATCTGTTAAGAAAAATATATAGTGTGGTCAGCAGCAACTTCACAAAAAAAAAAAGTTTGGGTGGAATTTGCGTCTCACTGATAGTCACTGCTAACTTATCACTGGTACAGTGCTGGCCATATACTATCGAGGCAACCGCCAGCGACATTTTTCCGAAGCGGCAGAAGAAGGAATCTATTGCTAAGTTACCAGTTTAAGAGGCGCAAACTTCGGTCAGCGCCATTGATTTCCGCGTCTGTTTGGGGCCGTTGCCAAGGCTGGCGGCCATTTTTAAGTGTGAGCAACGCCAACGATGTATAAATAGGGTACAGGCAAAAATAGGGTCCGCCGCATCTTTGATGATGGTTTTGGCGGCCATGGCAACTACACGGCAAGAACACGCGCGAATCAAAGATGGCGGACCCTATTTTTGCCTGTACCCTATTCATACCTTCGTTGGCGTTGCCCACACTTCAAAAAGGCCGCCAGCCTTATTGGCAACGCCCCAAACATAGAGACGCGGAAATCGAATGTTTATTGTATGCTCCCTGGTGAAACTATCAGTGGGACGAAAATTCCACCCACTGTTCAACAATATCGCGCATTGTTCACTCCAGCAACTCGTTTCTGGAGCAACATTTGGGCACCTTGTACTTTTATTGTTTGTTTCGGTTAGTTGGTCACACACACACACCCCCCCAAAAAGTGAAAAGTATACATATGGCATCACTTTTGTTTTATTATCGGTTGAAAGCGAGGTAATCATATCGACATGCACCTCAAGGTTGATTGGCCGTCTTGAACTGATCTTGTGCAAGTAAACATCATGGGAAGGGGTGGGGAAAGCTTACTTGTATATTACACAGTTTGTTGCAGATATGTGATGCAATTTTGCGGATGGTTGGACGCGAGACTGCGGTGCAATATTATATGAAGGTGGTGCAAAAAAAATGAAAGTGATACTAATACCAACAAATCAAAAGCATGAACTGTGGCCACTTATAGTTATTACAATAATTTGTATGGGTTGCTTTTCCGATATGGCAAAATTTCAAACTGTCATGACGACGGCATTTCCACCGCGTCTCGATCGCGTCTGACCCGGTGGTCGAGACGCGGTCGCCATGACTTGCGTTACTTCTGGTTGGTACGGCCCAAGGTAATGGCCAAACTGCGTATGCACATTGTCACGATCAAGTATGGCATTTTAAGACGCGGTCGAGACGCGGTCACACCGATTTCCTAACAAACTATTGCGATTATTGTATGTTGTCATGTCCGCGTCTCGAACGCGGCTGGACGTCGCGTCCGGTTGCCTTCCGGTAGATCCAAAATTGCGCATGTCCGCGTCTCGAACGCGTCTAATTCGTATACAAACACCATGACAAACACCATCTTTATAGGCATTCAAAACCAGCGCGTGTGACTCAATGAAAGATGGCCGCCTGCTTCTGCCATGCACACAATCCATGGGTTAGCTTTGTGTTAGAGGCTAGAAGAGCGAGGGAGCCCTGGCGTTAGAGGCTATCTCCGCACGTGCCCAATCAGCTGGCAGTGACGTCAGACTGGTAGTCAACAAAGCCATGCGCTCTAGCTCCTCTCTTCTTTCTTTTTTTTTATATTTTATATACCAGCGCAACCTCCACAGCAGAGTCGAGCAGACTTCGGCGCAGACACACACTACACCAACGAGAGCAGCTGATCTCTTTCCATCCCACCCAGGGGGCTAGTGTACACGCCCTGATTTAGGGGGTGGGAGGGCTGGCGGCCCCGGGTCAGGCCCATAGGCTCTTGAAGAAGCCTGGCTGACCCCAAAGGACTAGGTGAGCGTTGGCTCGGACCCTGGAAGAGGAGGAGGAGGAAAGACGGACTGCGCAGCAACAACAACAACAATACGCGCCAGTGAGTGTGGGAGTGAGTGAGAGAGGCACGGCTGCAAGCACAACAATGCCCTTCCTCTCCAAGGACTGGAGGTCGCCAGGGGAGGCCTGGGTCAAGACGCACGAAGGGTGGGAGAAGAAGAAGGTGCTAGAGTGCGCGCATCTGCAGCACCAGAGCAGCTCCAGGTAAACAAACAAACATAGGGGGACGGCCCTCTTACTTGACAGAACAAATTGGCACCACTGGAGAGGTATAGAATCAGTGGTGCCAAGCTCAAATCACGATAACTGTTACGCTGAACAGGTTGGCACCACCTGAGACGTAAAAAAAACAGTGGTGCCAAACCACAGGCAGGTTGGGTACACTTTAAAATCACGATAACAGACTGTGGCTCTGAGCATATGTCTCAGCAGTGGGGTTGGCACCACTGGAATCTCGGAGCAGTGGTGCCAAACTCAAGTCACGATGACTGGTGCCGAATATTCGGGCAATGTTGATAGACAAACACCTGCTTGAGCAATTGGCGCCATTGGGGACGTGAAGCAGTGGTGCCAAACTCAAAGTCACGATAACTGTAGCGCTGAACATTGTTCAAGCAGTGTATCCAACACCTGCGTGAACAATTGGCACCACTGCAGACGTGCAAGTGGTGCCAACACCTGCTTGAACAATTGGCACCACTGGAGACGTCGTACAAGTGGTGCCAACACCTGATTGGACAATTGGCACCACTGCAGACGTCGTACAAGTGGTGCCAACGCCTGCCTGAACAATTGGCACCACTGGAGACGTACAAGTGATGCCAACACCTGATTAGACAATTGGCACCACTGCAGACGTCGTACAAGTGGTGCCAACACCTGCTTGAACAATTGGCACCACTGGAGACGTGCAAGTGTTGCCAACACCTGATTGGACAATTGGCACCACTGCAGACGTCGTACAAGTGGTGCCAACACCTGCTTGAACAATTGGCACCACTGCAGACGTCGTGCAAGTGGTGCCAACGCCTGATTGGACAATTGGCACCATTGGAGACGTCGTACAAGTGGTGCCAACACCTTCTTGAACAATTGGCACCACTGGAGATGTACAAGTGGTGCCAACTCCTGCTTGGACAATTGGCACCATTGGAGACGTGCAGTGGTGCCAAAGTCAAGTCACGATAACTGTGGCGCTGAACCTGTTCGGGGTATATAGTTGTGCCAACACCTTTCGGAGTTGTAATAGGGCCTTCCAGTGAGTTGAGTGTGTGGGCACAGGAAGCACCCGTGACAGGAAGGTGACCTTGAGGCCGTGACCTTGGCCACCCCTTTGTGTTGTGTTGCTCCGGTTTTGGCAACATGTTGTTTTTTTTTGGCGGTGTTGCGAAGTTACCGTCGAGTGACGATTTATAGTGCAAATCACGGCGCCTCCAAGATGAAAGTGTAAACAAGCACTGAGAGTGTTTATCATACGGGGTTGGCCTGTCAAGGTGAAGCCAATCCCGATCAGCTGACGCGGGTTATCTAACTACCTGCCTAGCTCCCACACTCTTCATGATAGCGCCGCAAGACCCCAGGCATCAATTACCCACCCTTGGAAGTACTATCTATCGCCTATAATATACATTGCAACATATATGGCAACCAGTGCAGTACAGGAAACCTGGCCGACACACTCGAAGGTCTATTACCTGGACACACTACTTCCTGGCTGCCTTGAGAAAGTCGCCAATACGTGGAACCATATGGCACACAAAAAATAGGCTGTATAGTTGAATGGCTGCTTACTACAAATGTTGGCAGCCCTGCTCATCATGACCAGATCCAAACGTTGCGCAGCAACACTCGGAAAAATAACACTGTAAAAACAGCACCATCATTTAGTGCGAATACAAAATAAGGTGTGCCAACATTTCATCTCAAGTAGGAAGGCCATCAACTATGGACCCCCGACCAACCAAGCCAATGTTGTAAACAATGCATAAATCAACCGGTTATAACGATGGATTGCTTTTTCCTCCCAATACAAATTTACGCACCACTAAGCTGCTTATTTGCATCATATAAATTTAGTGGTTATCAATAAATTAGCTGCCACAATAATTAATATATCAGTCTAACAGTTGAGAGTCATATAGTAAGATGTTACACCTAACATATTAGTTGTTAAAATTAATAAGTTATACCGGTATTAGATGTTACTCTTAATATTAGATGTTACAATCATTACATATTAGTTGTTAAAATTAATATATTAGATGTTACGCTTAATATTAGATGTTACAATAATTATATTAGTTGTTAAAATTAATATATTAGATGTTACGCTTAATATTAGATGTTACAATAATTATATTAGTTGTTAGAATTAATATATATGTTACACTTAATATTAGTTGTTAGAATTAATGTATTATATGTTACACTTAATATTAGTTATAATGAATATATTAGTTGTTATAATGAATATATTAGTTGTTGTAATGAATATATTAGTTGTTGTAATGAATATATTACATGCTAAAATTAATGTACATTAGATGTTACCAACTTCAATTAATATGTTAGATGTTACAAATTTCAATTAATATATTAGATGTTACAAACTTACCATTTATGTATTAGCTGTTACACTTACCGCTTTAGCCGATACTATTAATATTATATATTTTACACTTGATATATTAGCAATTAGCTGTTGCGCATGATATATCAGCTGTTACACTCGATGTTTGCGCAGTTGCAGTTATTATTATATTAGTAGATGTTAGCAGTCACATTTAATATATCAGCAGTTACAAATAGCATTTAGCTGTTGTTATGTTAGTTGTTACAGAAATCTTTTAGTTGCTACGATAATTTTTTAGTATTTACAGTAAATTTTTAGCAGTTACAAATTGCTACATTAGCTGTTGCAGTTAATCTTTTAGTAATACTAGCTCGGTACAAGCAGGCTGTGAATTGCATTGAAGTCATTTGAACAATTGGCTTTTTTTTCTTTCTTTTCAAAAGGCACATATAACTGTAATATTAGCAGCTAATAGTTTCAGAGCCTGATTTGAAAGTAATAAGAATGATAGCTACATGAGTAGCTGGTTTAAAATTACGCAGCTTAATCGCCACCTGTTTTAATGGGATGAACCTGCTGTACAGGCTGAACCCATTGCCAAAACTTGCGTCCACGCATAGTACCATATCCCTCGCACGTATGACGCATTGTCCGGACAAACAGAGGCACAGACTGCGAGAGGGGTTAAACACCTTTGGTCTCTTTCCAACCCGGTAGTGCCACCCTGCTTTTTTGGGGGGATCCAATAGCCAGGGATATTGCATCGGGTGCAAAAATAGCCCCACGCCACCCACCCACCCATCCTATCTATGGGTGGGTTCCAGCAGGGTGGGAGGCTAGAGAAGAGAGATAACAATGCAGCTCAGGTGAAGTGGAGGACAAAGGAAATTGTCATTTTTGCTCTCTCAGCCACTGACCTAGGGAACAAAAAAAAACAACATGTCTGATGACTCATGAACCAGGGTTGCAAAATTTGCAATTTGCGAATACCGTGCGAATCTTTTTCGCAAATGGCGAATAATTTTGCGACGTTTGTCGAGATGCTTCCTTTAGCATGTGCGCATAAAAAGTGGGAATGTTGCACCCGGATCTTGTTTCGCGTGCTCTGGAGCGTAAACCACACACAAAAAAATCGCCACCCCCCACCCACTGGTGCATACACACAGCAGTGTGACGTACAACATAAGCCAGAGAAAGCTTATTTTGTGCACAGGGTGTCTCATCGCTTTTGTTATTATGGGAAAAAAGGAGGGGGAGGGAATTGGCGCAGCAAGTCCAGGAAATTGGCAATATTGCGTCGCTATATAGTCACTGTGCGAAACTGCGCAAAAACAATTTGGCGCAACCGTTGCAGGGTTTGCGCAAATGTTTCCTGCACATTTCATCGCCCTGCATAAATCTGACAAAAAAACTGTCCACGTAATACCAAAGTTGTCACATAGATGGCGCAATCTCCCTCTCTGCACAGTGCTGCCACTCTCAGGCGGAGGAAAGTGGTACTACATGCTAGCAACCATTCGATCATAGATGGCGCGCTCTCCCTCTTTGCAGTGCTGCCACTCTCAGGCGGAGGAAAGNCATGCTAGCAACCATTCGATCATAGATGGTGCGCTCTCCCTCTTTGCACAGTGCTGCCACTCTCAGGCGGAGGAAAGTGGTACTACATGCTAGCAACCATTCGATCATAGATGGCGCACTCTCCCTCTCCGTACAGTGCTGCCACTCTCAGCTTCGTACGAGTAGTAGTGGTACTACATGCACCTATAGCTCACCCGATGCGGACAAACAGAGGCACAGACTCGAGCCAGCTCTATGTGATGACTAGCTGCAGCGGAGACCGTTCTTCGCACAACCTGTCTGGGTGCAAATGGGTATAAAATGAGTATAAATAGGTACTACCTCCCCTGCTACCTGAACAAACGAACAAACTTAGCCTTTTATATATGTGTGTGTCGTTGCGTACTATCGTCGCATTAAAAAAATTAGCGTATTTTTTTTTAAAAGTGTTGTAGTGCGTACACATTGCGTGACCTTGGCGAGGACAACTTGGCAGAGCGACTTTAGAGGGGAAGGAGGAAGTGCAACAAGCCAAATGCTATGGATACCCCCCCTCTCCTACCCTCTTCATATACCCTCTATCCCCTCTCTCCCTATTTTACCCCACCCACATGACCCCGTCCTTGCCTAACCCCTCTACGGCCCAACATTAGATCGATATGTGCTTCTCTGCTATTGACTACGATGCGGGGGAGACTGGGGGTAGAGAGAG
>KZ539445.1:8772-21835 GCA_000934665.2 Catajapyx aquilonaris
GGGCGGGGCGGACAAGGAAACTACATGATTCATTAACAGATGGCGCTGGTGTTCGGGACAAGGAGGGGTGGGGATCTGGCGGGATCTGGCGGGAGGGGAGGAAACTACTTGGTCAGTGGCGGTTGAATTGATCAGTTGTAATTGGACGGATGGTAGGTCGTGCGGATAGTAGGGGTTTTCCAGTGAGGTCATGACGTTTCAAGGGTCGTATGACATCAAGGGCAGGGAGCATATCTTCTTCTATATAAATAAAGCCGTTTGTGAGTCTGTCTGTCTGTCTACCTCTCTGTCTGTTTGTCTGCCTGCCAACCGTCATTTGCCTGCAATGTGCTCCACCCATGGACATAGCCAGGATTTAGGTTAGGGGGGGGGGNGGGGGGCAGCTGCCCTCCCTGGCTACGCCCATGGCTCCACCCCCAGGCCGGGAGAGGATGGGGGTTGACTACAGATGGCAGGCAAATGACGGTTGCAGTTATACAGGCGGGAGAGGTTGAAGGTGTTGGAGTAGCAGGACCACAGATGGCATTGGTGGCCGGACACACAGAAAGACAGACAGTTGACGGGGCAGATGTTTTCCCTTCATTCATTTCTTCCCGGGAGACGCCGGGTGCCGCAGCTAGTACTACATAAGAGGCGCAAACTTCTGTCGGCGCCTTTGATGTTAGCGTTTCTCTGTTTGGGGCCGTTGCCAAGGCTGGCGGCCATTTTGAAGTGTGGGCAACGCCAACGAGGTATAAATAGGGCACAGGCAAAAATAGGGTCCGCCATCTTTGATGGTTTTGGCGGCCATGGCAACTACACAGCAAGAACACGCGCGAATCAAAGATGGCGAACCCTATTTTTGTATGTGCCCTATTTATACCCCGTTGGCGTTACCCACACTTCAAAATGGCCGCCAGCGTTGGCAACGGCCCAAACAGAAAGACGTGAAAATCGAATGTTTGCGCCTCTTATGTACAGGGTGGGCGAAAAGTCCCAGGACACCTGGCTTTTTTTTGCCTGCAAAACAAATCTGTGCATGGAAAAAGTGTCGGGATGCTGGTGTAACATCTTCTGGACACTGACGGAACTGTTTGATGAGGGGAGACATCTGGGGACCCCCAACAACCCCCACAATAAATTAACAATGTTAACAGTGCGAGATGGCGGATACGAGCGGGTTCACTGTGGAGGAGAGACTTGTGGCTACTGTGTGGGTCCACGAGAGGCCTCATACGGGAAAGAACCTAACGCACATCATGCAGGATATCAGGGCTCGTTTTGGTAAGGCGCCACCGAGAAGAAGTAACTTGTTCAAGTGGGAGAAAAAAGCATTTATCAAGGGAAGTGTCTTTCACGCTTCCCGTCTTTCACATTTCACATGCTGAATGCTTTTTTCTACTACTTGAACAAGTTACTTCTTCTCAGTGGCGCCTTACCAAAACGAGCCCTGATATCCTGCATGATGTGTGTTAGGTTCTTTCCCGTATGAGACCTCTCGTGGACCCACACAGTAGCCACAAGTCTCTTCTCCACAGTGAACCAGCTCGTATCCGCCATCTTGCACTGTTAACATTGTTAATTTATTGTGGGTGTTGTTGGGGGTCCTCAGATGTCTCCCCTCATCAAACAGTTCCGTCAGTGTCCAGAAGATGTGACACCAGCAAATCCGACACATTTTCCATGCGCAGATTTGTTTTGCAGGCACAAAAAGCCAGGTGTCCTGGGACTTTTCGCCCACCCTGTAGTACTAGCTGCGGCACCCGGCGCCGTTGCCCGGGAAGAAATGAATGAAGGGAAAACACCTGCCAGTATAGACCCGTCAACTGTCTGTCTGTGGTCCTGCTACTCCACCTTCAACCTCTCCCGCCTGTATAACGGCAACCGTCATTTGCCTGCCATCTGTAGTCAACCCCCAACACCTCCATCCTCTCCCGGCCTGGGGGTGGAGCACAGATTGCAGGCAAATGACGGTTGGCAGGCGGACAGAGAGGCAGACAGACAGACTCACAAACGACTTTATTTATATAGAAGATATGCTCCATGTCAAGGGGGTCGACAGATTTTGTCTTCTATCATTGGGGTTACGCGGAATAGACATAAGCTCGTACACGCTGTGTACGAGCTGATGTATATTCAGGCGTAGTAACCTCAATGCCTTATCCACCATGCCATAAGGCGTCCGACTGCTAATCGGGAGGTCCTGGGTTCGAATCCCGGGGCCGACGATCCTGACCATGGTTTTCTGTGGTTTTCCACGGTCTTCCTAGGATAATTCCGGGGTCGCTTCCACAGCTGCTTCCTATCCTTGGAGGTTGAAGAGGCAATACTGGGCCAACCTCCCTAATATCAATTATAAAGTAGGGACAAGATAACTCATGTGTTTTGGGAGGTGGCTTGTGTCCTTAGCAACTCTATAATTAGCCCCGCCCGCTATACCGGTCGACCAATCAGGATTCGATTTCAAAGGAGATGGGTGTTATGTCAGGGAGCATATACTATATACATGAGAGGCGCAAACATTCGATTTCCGCGTCTCTCTGTTTGGGGCGTTGCCAAGGCTGGCGGCCATCTTGAAGTGTGTGGAACGCCAACGAGGTATAAATAGGGTACAGGCAAAAGTAGGGTCCCCATCTTTGATTCGCGCGTGTTCTTGCCGTGTAGTTGCCATGGCCGCCAAAACCATCAAAGATGGCGGACCCTATTTTTGCCTGTATCCTATTTATACCTCGTTGGTGTTCCCCACACTTCAAGATGGCCGCCAGCCTTGACAACGGCCCCAAACAGAGAGACGCGAACATCAAAGGCCCCCTGGTTATGTTCTGAAACCTCAAGAATGAGATGAGTTTGTTTACACTTACACAATTGGTTACCAAGCAGGGGGGAAATAATTATATTCCCCACCAATCATTCTAAATTCCATACAAAACGGGAGGCATGGTGGTCTGGTGGTTACGCCACTGGCTACCAAAGCGGGAGGCTGGGGTTCAAATCCCGTCCCCGTCACCGTCTGCTTGGCCGGGTCGTTTTCCGCTTTTCACCCTACATGCCAGGGCAGACTTGCACTCCCTACTCTGCCCAGGGCCAGGAGAAAAGGCCTGGTGTTTAAAGAATGTCAGAAATGATTACCGCACAGCACCCTCCCTTGGGAACCTCCAATTCCGCCCTATCGGGGTAAATATATTTTTTTAAATCCATACAAAAAACTCAGCAAAGGGCGGGGCTAATTATGGCTGCCAAGGACAAGCCACGCCCAAAACGCATGAGTTATCTTGTCCCTTTGTATAGGTATGTCCAATTTTTAAAATATATGCGTCATCCTTATCTCCGAAATACAGTTGACTCCGGTAACAGACTTTAAGGGAACACTGAAAGAAGTATGTTATAACCGAGGTCTTTCCAACTTTTGCAACAAATGACATAGCAAGATAAATTATTGCAAATACGTTTTCTGCTTTCCATACCCTTAAAATGCACACTACTGCATTTACGAATATTAATGAAACTATCCACAAAAATGGAAAATCCAGTTGATTCCGGATATAACAGACTTCAAGGGACCACTTAATGAAGTCTGTTATAACCAAATCGTTTCTTATTTTGCAACAAATATGCATATCAAATTATTGCAAAATAATATAGGCCTATACACAGTAGTCTGTGGGGTGAAAAATGAGTATGTTATATCAGGAGTAAAAATACACAGGGTCTTACGGAAGTTTGCCGGGACCGGCCTTTCGAGTCTGTTATAACAGAAAATCGGTTATAGCCGAGACTGTTATATTATGATATTCGGATATGTGCGTGTGTCCATTTTTTAAAAACCGTCTGCGCCATATCCTCAGCCTCGAAATATTTGACGTCAGCAGCAAGCACTGTTGTCGTCATCATAGTCTTTATTAGCTGTGATTGGCGTTGAAACTAACTACAGTATATACAGCAACAAGATTGGCAATAAATCACGTGAGCGTGAAGCGTGATTAGAATATACTTTTTCTCGTTTTTTCCGGTAGACTTGTGCGGATAGAGTGAACCCGGAAAACCGGGAGTGGCGGGTCACCGGAAGTGCGACCAATACTATATTGCACGTACCTACAATTCAGAGGAGAGATGTCCTAAACGCTATATACTATATCAGCTGGTCTATCTGGCTGTTGTCCTTGAGAATTCCTTCACCCATGGGTAGTTATTGGGCAATTGGGGTAAGTGCGACAATGGGGCAAGTGCGGAATTGCTCCTAATATGTAGCATGAGGTGAAAAGATTATCGAAAATCATGTAAACGTTCACGACGACCTTTGACCACTCTGCTAAAAGTAGAACGATCTTCTCCCTTTCGTCACATTGATATAAAATGGCTGCCAAGCTCAAGATGTCATTTTAACTTTTTCGCCGAGTTATGTAAGTATCTTTTGCAGAATTTCGGACGAGTCTTGAACTGTACGTAATATCCCACCAAAAACCTTTCTGTAAAAAAAGGCCAAGTTCTCCTGACTGCTTGGCCGTCAAAAGTGGTGAGATCTAAAATACGGCCAAGTTCAACGTCGTTGTCAATTACTGGCATTCTCAACTTCTTCAACCTAAACCGCTAACTTTGTTTTTCCAGGTCGACCTTAAGTTCAATATAAGAGGTTGAGGTGTACTATCACGCTGTTATAACAGCGTTATAACAATGTAAATATTGTTCTGATACAAACTAGCAGTCCTCGCATGGGTTAGTAGTTAGTTAATCGGATTTTGTTTACGTGGTCGCCAATAAGGGCTCGCATTGCCGGTTACCGATTGTTACCGTATTTTTTTTTGCTAATGTGCCACCTTAATTACTGCCATAATGAGTGACAATACATATTTTCACATCAGTGGCAGTGGTCATGTCAAAAGAATATTGGGAAGTGAAAACCGGAACATCCTTCGTGAAACATTATGTATCCTCCTGAGACCCCTGGTACAGTATACTGTACTTTTGTTTTTTCCATCACCTTCTGACTAACTCAAACGCGTAAAAAAAACAAAGGTACAGTATGCTGTACTCCGGGTCTTAGGAGGGTATAGGCTACTGTACATCCACAGCACAACGTTACAGAATGGTGTGCAATTCATGATGTATCTTCGGACATTTTAAAAACGAAAATGGGCAAACAAACTGTTACAATATGCATATTGGGAAAAATTGACAATTTTAAATGCCAAAAATTAAAACACAGTGTATGATCAATATGTGGTTTCAACAGGACGGCTCAACACCGCATATACAGCAGCCAGAGAAACAATACTGACTTTGAAATATCGTATTGTAAATATCGTACATTTTTTTCCAAGTCTAGTTTTGGTGATTTATGTTGGCCTCAAAGATTTAACACCTTATTTTTATGTGATAAAATGTGCATAAATACCTCAAACTGTTGCCACCAGAAGAACAATATTATACTAGAAATATTGAAATATTTTAAACTGTGGTAAATTTTTGTGTGTGTAAAGCCGATGTAAATCCGATTGTAAGCCAATGTAAAGCCGATGTAAGCCGATGTAAGCCGATGTAAAGCCGATATAAAGAAAAGTTAGTTACTCTGAAAACACCCAACCATCTCGACATCTTAAAAAATCTCCAATTTACAATAAATCACCACCATTTTCTTCCTGCTTCTGTAACACATGGGTTGGCACCGACCGTGCGATCGACAGCTCCCATCTTTGAAACAAAAAAAACACATCCCTTTCAAAAAAAAAAAAAGCAGCTAATTTTACAGCGTTATAATAATGGTGGTTAACGGTTCTGCTAATCATCAGTCCCCCTCAATTTATAGCCTCTTTCTCCCTCAATTTTTTTTTCTTCTTCTTGTTATTCTTCAAAGAAACATGGGCGGGCTGGCCTCGTTTTCCAGGGGAATTCTGACAGCTTGTTTCTCGGTGCCTGCTTCCTTAATGGTTATGAGAACCATTTAGAACCGAGCGTGAAGGTAGCAGGGGTAAAACTAGGGGGGGAAAGGGGTGGGTTAAACGGTTAAACGACTGATAGCTGCAAACAAGCTACCTCTAATTTTTTTTTTACCTGGTCTTCGTCAGTTCGTGCCATGTAAAAAAAAGATGGCCATCCAGGTGGGCTCTAATGACCCGTGTCCAGTGGTAACCAGTTGGGGTGTTTCATTAGCAGGACAAATTAACATTTGACCTTTATTTTGTCGCACAAATATTCGAGTATTCAAGTCTCTGCACGATTGGTCTTCTAGGATATCTGGGGGGCCATCACCTGCCTGGGGNCCCCCCCCCCACTAAAGTAAATCGACAGCCATCATTCACCAGGTAATAAGCTGGATCAATTAACTGGCACCGAGCGTCCCATTTTTCCGTTTCCGTTGGAGTTGCCTGGGATTGGTCAGCTTCCAGCCAATCGTAGCCAACTTTAACGGAAATTGAGGGTGGGAGGAGCTTCAGTTTATAAATAATAATTAAAAAATGTGTATTAATATGTGGATGTGTGTATGTGACGTTTGATTGATCGACATTGCTATTTAGGAAAAGGTTAGGGCCACACCTCCCGGATGACCAAATTGCTTGGAGAGAGCCAATCAAAATGGTTGTTTTGGTCGAGACAAATGAGCCGAGAGGGGGTGTTGTCAGCGGCCATGTCTCAGTTGGGTACCAAATAATCATGTGGTAGGGAGGTCATCAGGAGTATAGGTGAAGACGCCGAGGAATGACCACTGAGGGTGTGGTTGAAAAGGTCATGAGCAAACGAGTTTTGGCCTTTAGTGTGGATGCGCTTTTGGGTCATAGGAAGGTCACGAAAAGTGAGGATGAGTCTGATGGAGGGGTCAAGAAGGAGGTCACACTTGACCTTTGCTCGAGGGATCTTTGGCACAAGTTTTTTCAGTTGGGAACTGAAATGATCATCACTAAAGCAGGGAGGTAAGTTAATCATTGGGCGGTACCGGTTGTTGCGGTATGGCTTGAAATAGATTTTGCATCATCTTCTGTATGAGTGGTGTTAGGTCACCAGGTTTGAGACCATCTGTGTCGTGAAGCTAATAATTAATGAGGATATCTGATAGATTAACTTGCACCGTGGGTAGAGTTTACAAAATTAGCCAACAATATTGCGCATTTTGTTGGTCAAAATTATTGTGTTAGTGTATATAGCGATGTTCCGTGAAAAATGGGGGTCCGACATTGCAAAGCTATGGGTCCTACTTAGGATAAGGGAATTGATTTGACAACGTAGCACCGCAAACTTTTATTATCACTGTCCACTTTGGCTATCCCCCAATTGTCAAACGTTCAGAATTTTTTTTTGTATAAGGTTTTTGAGTTTTAAGAATTATTATAGAATAATTAGTTTAAACGAACCCATTTACACGGCACTCATCAATTGCAATTATTTCGCATCGTTTCTACTGTACCAAGGGTATAAAGAAGTTGCTTTTTTATCACTTAAGTCAGTCAATTTCACATGAATAGTGCATTGCCGTAGTGTGAATGTTTTTTATGTAAATAATAACCCATAAAAATAAATAAAAATCTATGGGAAGTCTGTCAGATTGCATACGATCCGATTTATCATTATCTTTAAAAAAAAATAACCAGTCGATGTTGCTGAACTAGTCGGCTTGTACGACCGGTACCGCCGATACACCAAAGGTCAAACATGCCCTATAATTATTAGGCATCCATTATGTAAATTCGAACTGCTAATAGCCTGCAGTAGTCTTCGCAGGTCCTGCCTCATTAACAGTTCCTTTCGGTAAGGCCGTAAAAGAAAGGAGGCAAAAGAAACTAACGTCTTAACACCTCTCAGAAAAACCGTCTCATAAATTACCAAGTTATTCTATGTTTTTGTTGTTGTTGTTGTTGTTTTTTTTGTAAAGGTGTTGACTGGTTCTAAGGGAGTTGGAGCCTTAATGACTTTTGCTTGGGTTCGTTTATTATTATATACGCACCTGGGAGGAGAAGTGGTCAAAAAAATTTGTGGGATGGACATGAGGCCATTTGCTATTAAGACAGGACACGACGGTACAGCCCACTTATTTCACGTTAAGGTGATGACTTCGTCGGAACTTGTTTGCACCTCTTGTACTTTGTTTTTTGAGTGTTTAAATGATGAATTGGGGTTTTTGTTTTTTTTTCAGGCGGATGTTTCCGACTTTGAAAGTGAGGGTTGGTGGACTGAACCCGAACCTGCATTATATCTTGTTCGTGGATGTCGTACCGCTTGATGACAAACGGTACCGGTATGTGTATCACAGGTAAGCATTTTTGACATTAGCATCAGTTTGAACAAATAGCTCAAAATAGCCAGATTTTCACTCAACATACGGTATATTCCAACACTAGCAGGGAACCCACGGTCATTGATAAAATGCCCGAAATTTAAGAAAAAAATAAATTTTAAATTTTAAAAAATACGGTAACAAAAATAATCCCTCCGATGAGATATACCAAACTTCATTTGTTAAAAGCAAAAAATTCAACATTTTGGGTATTTAGGCTCAAAAAAGTGTAGTTTTCGAACTTTATTCTCAATCAGTGGGACGTACGAAGTCAGTTTGCAAAGTTTCAGAACTCCCAGTATAGTCTGAAAGTGGGTTAGGTCTGAGTCACAATTCCGCAGATGAGATATACCAAGTTTCATTTTTTAAATCCTAAATTTCGGGCATTTAGACTCAAAAAAGTGCAGTTTTCGGAATTTTCCCGGAATCATCGGGACGTATGAGGTCAGTTTGCAAAGTTTCAGAACTCTCAGTAGTCTGAAAGTGGGTTAGGTCTGAGTCACAATTTCCGCAGATGAGATATACCAAGCTTCATTTTTTAAATCCTAAATTTCGGGCAGTTAGACTCAAAAAGTGCAGTTTTCGGACTTTTCCCGGAATCATCGGGACGTAAGAAGTCAGTTAGCAAAGTTTCAGCACTTTCAGTAGTCTGAAGGTGGGTTAGGTCTGAGTCGAAATTTCCACAGATGACATACCAAGACTCATTTATTAAAATCCTAAATTTCGGGCAGTTAGACTCAAAAAGTGCAGTTTTCGGATTTTCCCCGGAATCATCGGGACGTAAGAGGCTAGTTTGCAAAGTTTCAGCACTTTCAGTAATCCGGAAGTGAGTTAGGTAGCCCGGACAAACATGACCAACAAATTTTCTGGTTTATATACCGTATGTAAGATGTCCAATCAACGAGCCTGAACCATAAACTATCTACATCATCTTCCATCTACTCCTCCCACCTTATCCTTCGCACCTAGTTTACACCACCATATTTTCTTCATCATTTATCAGGCATCTACAAGTTATTATTAGACACCCTCATAACTCTATAGGTATAGTTATTCTCAACTTAATTGACTTTTGAGCCAATTTCTTCCTGTTTCGTTTCTTTTTTTGTGTGTAAAAATTGGCATCCATCTATTCGTCGCTTTGGGGGATCAGTAAACATGTTGCAGTAAACACCACCTCTTGTTAATTACCCCCATTCAAAAAATCTGCCCCATAAGTCACCAAGAAGGCGTAAATAAGGCAACAAAAACTGGCACATCCTTTATAATCAAAGGGACGTTTGAATAACCACATAACTCAACTCTTTTCCTCACATTTGGCCAAGAATGAATCCATCACTTGGAAGCACCCATTATGAGGAAAGAAAACCAAGCAACAATGCTGTAAAAATAAATTGCTAATCATCAAGGCGGTAAAAAGGGGACATTTTCTTGAGCACCTTTAAAAGAAGGGCATCAATCTTAAGAAGAAGATGTCGAGTTTTGCCAGACAGGGTTGGAAAGCCTTGAGGGTAATGTTTAGATTACTGGGGGAGAACGTCAATTACAGGGGGACTTGATGAGATGTTATTAACTGCGTCCACCCCTCTTTTTACGGCTTCTTTTTTTAGTAAAGGTGCTAAGGAGTGATCTGTATGCGCGAATGGGACGGTATTTGCAGTGTACACAACCGATGGAGGTCGTTGGCTGATCAAACATTGGGGATGGTAATGGGTAGTTGGGAACAAAATGGCGTTGACGCGTGGGTGGAGCGGGATGGGAAGACATAGCATTTGTTGACAACATGTTCCTCTTCAGCTCTCAGTGGATGGTGGCAGGTGCGGGTGATCCTCCGCTGTCTAACAACACTTATGTCCATCCTGACTCACCCGCGCGAGGTCAGCTATGGATGGCTCAGGGGGTAGTGACTTTTGACCGTCTGAAGTTGACCAACAACAGAAAGCCGGTGGTTAGAGGTCAAGTGTCACTACACTCGATGCACAAGTACCTCCCCCGCATCCATATCCAGCAGACTGATGACCTGGACACTCCTCCAGAGTTGCAGATGGATGTGACCAGGTCACACTCCTTCAGCTTCCCTGAAACAGTCTTTACCACAGTCACGGCCTACCAGAACCAGCAGATCACCAGGCTTAAAATAGCCAGCAACCCTTTCGCCAAAGGGTTCAGGGAAGCCTCCAGAACCAGGTGTGTCAATTGTTGTACATTGTTGTAACTACGAATCGATGAAGTCATAAACGTCATGTTGACGGGCATAAAGAGTCTCCCTTAATTCCTCCGAGGTTCAGACACCTTTCATCACGACAGTACCGACCATACCTCCCCCATTTCCAGACATGATTATCCCATTAACCCTCCCCTCTTTATCCCCGCCCCCCCCCCCCTCTACTGTATTATGGGTTGAAATGGGCCGTGGGAATGACTCTATGTCCAACACACTGGAACCGATGCGATGTGTAATTAGGACCCATTTCAAACTCCGGTCTTTAGATGGGGCAACAATTAATTTGTCACGCAACTGCACCTTTCGTTACTTATACACCGTATGTCCTATAGGGAGGTCAACAATGAAGAGTCCAGATGCAACTCGTCGATTATGTCGCCTATGTCACCTGTAGCACCATTGCCTCTACTGGGATGGCCCTGGGGTATGCCCCTACCGCCTGCCCCGGGGCCGCCCTCCCCATGGTCTGGTTTCTGGACAACAGAGCAGCAGTCACAGCAGCCCTGTTGCTGGACACTTCCGTTTCCCAAAGGTATGTGCCGTCCCAAGGAGAAACACCGTAACTTCAAAATTAGTAAGGGTGACAGTCGCGTGAATGCCCTGCACTAATCCCTTTTGGCCTAGTGCAGGGCATGCACGCGACTCTCACCCTTACTAGTTATGAAGTTAGGGTCGGAAGGCAGAGGACCGGTCTTACGGTGTACTATTTCCAGAACGACACTCCTGGTTGCCTTCAGTCATACCACCGTCCAATGGAAGAGACTCCATCGTTCTGGATCTCCGAAAGTCGTCTTGAGCACCACGCATTGTCACATTTTACTTCTAAATCACCGCTTCTTTCACCCACCAATCATATTGTCATCCACCATATTTTTATGCTTAATAATAAAGCACGTTTTATCCCGCACAATTTACTAACATGTCCAACAGTAACAATACCAGCAGTTATTTCCATCCTTCGCAGTAGTAGATGCTCTTGCCGGTACATACGGTGAACTTGGGTATGGCTCCTCTATGGTTGTTGTCAGCGGACAGAACGCAGGACTGCATACCTCGAAGGCACCCTAGTGTCTGAAACACACAGTAAGGTAAACACGGACAGCATGAGCAGGGAGCATATACTACATAACAGGCGAAAACTTCTGTCGGCGCCTTTGATGTTCGCGTCTCTCTGTTTGGGGCCGTTGCCAAGGCTGGCGGCCATCTTGAAGTGTGGGGGACGCCAACGAGGTATAAATAGAGTACAGGCAAAAATAGGGTCCGCCATCTTTGATGGTTTTGGCGGCCATCACGGCAAGAACACGCGCGAATCAAAGATGGCGGACTCTATTTTTGCCTCTACCCTATTTATACCTCGTTGGCGTTCCCCACACTTCAAGATGGCCGCCAGCCTTGGCAACGCCCCAAACAGAGAGACGCGAAAATGGAATGTTTGCGCCTCTTATGAATGCTCCCTGGTATGAGTGTCAACGCAGTACCATACCGTGAATGTCTTTCGGTCGATGATCCTCAGCAGGTTTCCTTCTGAACCACCCGCCATGATGCAATCCTTTCCTAGCCACTGGCAGCAATACAACTGTATAGAGAAACGGTACAGTCAGCATCGTTACCAACGTTAAGAGTCAAATCCGTACCAGCGAGCTGTATATCTCAGGTTTCACATCATACAACAGCTGTCCACTACCGTAGTCCCAAATTTCCAACGCGTTGTTCTTTCGGTACGAAGCGCTCAAGATCTGCAATGCAAGTACTGTACAGTCTGGAGCTGGACATGTCCCATTTGACTCACTTCGCGTCCGGAGAAGTCGATGTCCAGTCCTTCCCCGCAGACGTGTGGTCCGAATATCTTCCGGACAGCGTGACGCACCCGGAGGTCCCAGTACTGGACGGTGTTGTCCCAACCTCCGGACAACATCTGGCTGTTCCCGCTCGGGTGGAAGCACAGGCAGAACACACGGGATTGGTGTCCGTCCATCTGGTCCGGTGTCCCACTGAAGATGGTAAAATTGGACAGTCAGATTATGAGGGACAACTCAGCTTCTAAGGACCAAACCTTGGTTGGAGACGAGAGACCTCCTGCAGAGTGTCAGGGTTGTACACGTTGAGTATCCCGTCGTCTCCACCGGTAACGAAGACATCTCCGTTCGGACTGAACGCCGAAGTGAAAGTCTGTCTGTTCTCCCTGAGGGACATCAGGCACTGACCAGTGGCCGGGTGCCAGCTCTTGATGAACCCACTGGCATCTGAAACATAATCAGCATCCCGTCACGTCGCGTGACCAGGGAGCATACATAAGAGGCGCAAACATTCGATTTCCGCGTCTCTCTGTTTTGGGCGTTGCCAAGGCTGGCAGCCATCTTGAAGTGTGGGGAACGCCAACGAGGTATAAATAGGGTACAGGCAAAAATAGGGTACCCATCTTTGATTCGCGCGTTTGTCGTGTAGTTGCCATGGCCGCCAAAACCATCAAAGATGGCGGATCCTATTTTTGCCTGTACCCTATTCATATCTCGTTGGCGTTCCCCACACTTCAAGATGGCCGCCAGCCTTGGCAATGCTCCAAACAGAGAGACACGGAAATCGAATGTTTGCGCCTC
>JYFJ02005965.1:0-21799 GCA_000934665.2 Catajapyx aquilonaris
AAACTCATGGCATTGTTAGCCGCATTGTAATATAAATTATATCTAGTGATTTGGAATATTATTGCTGCAAAAGCTATTGTTCGAATTTCAAATAGCATATCGTAAATATAGTAGACCTTATCATTACGCCAGTAATTGACATGTACTGTCTAATATTGACATAATGGCTGATCGATATTAAAGTCGCAAAAAAGCAATGAATACACCACAGAATTGACAGTGACATTCTGTATTAGACTATATTGAAATGAAAGTGTTTATACAGTTTATATTGCAGACAAAATTGAAAATCTAGACACAATTGAAATTCAATTGGCTCATCGAAACTCAACAATAAAACGTAACCAGATGGGGAAGGGTTTCAGTGAAAAAGCGAGTTTGAATCTAGTCATTACTATTGGCGACAGCGCCAATTTGCTTCATTCTGCTGGAATGCAAACCCGGTTGTCTTTCCTACTCTTTTGGTACCCATTCTACAGGAGTAATCAGCCTTAGCATACTTGGAATGTGGAATAAGGGTCATAATTTACGAGAGGGGGGCCTGTAATTTGTACTGTGGCTTGAGAGTACTGAATAGAACTCCGACAAGTTCCTAGAAAATCGGGGTCATCGTATTTCCACATTCAAACCACCTTTCCGGTACTATACGAGAGTGTCCATATATTCAAATTACGCAGTAGAATTTCTGCTTCAATTCAACTGTCATATCATTAAATAATTATCCCAATTATGCCTAACGTCCACATCGTACAATATTATTAGATTGTTAGTTATACACTCTTAACCATTTACCTTCTCTAGAGAGGGTAAAAAAGGGCCTCTTTTTACCCTCTATTTTCTAAGGTAATACATGCAAAATTTACCTTAGAATCAATTTACCCAAGAATATTTACCCTACAATGTAAGGTAAAAAATGGCCACTTTCTTACCCTCTCTAGAGATAGTAAATGGTTAAGAGAGTAGTGTTACTTATTTGCTCATGGCACTTTTAAACGATTAAACAAACTAGGAAAAAATTATTTACATAAATAACAAAAATTTATGACAATGGTCAAAATATTGGAATAAATCGTTCCACACTTTTGTAAAGAATAATAAATATGTCCTGTGAACATTTTTGGAATTGCTATACATTGCACAGGGTCCTCCAGATTTTGGAAACACTGTCACGAGAGACCCCCCTCATTAGACGTAACAGGGCCTACGATTGTCATGAGGTGTCCTCGAGAGAAATTCCGACAAGAAAAACGGCATCCCGCTTCCTTTTCACGTCTTCTCAGCCTTGGCCCAATCCTATGGACCCCCATTGGATCAGACCCCTCCAAAACCCCACAAAAGTCGGTTGGGGAATAATACTGGAATCTGAAATTCTCAAGAAAATGACCATCTTCCACCACAGTTCTGCTCAACTTTCTTTCTCCCTATCGCCATTGCAAACTTGAAACCCTGCTTAAGTATAGTTACATAGGCTCTTACTCTATGAACTTAAGTGACCAAAACTCTGATAGTTATTTTACAGTAATCACAGAGTTGAATTAATGTAATTTTATCAAGGAACCATCATGACAGACTCTATGGGGATTTTCCTAGAAACGATTCAGTCGATTACAGTCGAAGTAAAGCCGTTGGTGCTTATGACATTGCGCGAGTGCACGTTAAAGATCCCCAGAGTGGCCAAACTTCCAGAAGGACCTGGGGGCTGAGCCGTTTCCTTAGTCTGACACTTATATTACGTGCAAGAATAGATCATACAGTGTTATGTAGACGATGATTCGGTTCTGTAAACATTTGAAGTCTTAGCCACTATGACAGGATCAGACGTAATTAATTTGGATGTCCATTCTAGTGAAGGCAAGTCTATTTTTCATGATTTTTTTTGCAACTCTACGAAAATTCTTTGGCTCCGGGTCGACGCGATGGAGTTTCCTGGGACAGAGCCCCGGAAGTCTGGCTTGTCGTTCATCATTAATTTATGTCATGGTTGTGATTAGTCGGAAGGAGCACAAATGAAGTTTGAATCCGGAAGAGAGAAAATTTGATCTGATGCTAGAGAAAGAGTACTGCATAAATGTTCTCACCATAGCCTATAAAACGTATGAAAATTTATGTGAGCTAGTGTTAATTACATTGCAACACGCTACTTTTGTGACCGTTTTTGGAGTCTCTTTAGCGACATTAAATTTTAAAATATGGGATTGTAAAAATTCAACAGTTTTATGTCCATTCACGTGGGGTTTTGATAATAAAACGTTTTATCTCTCAGCACCTTTAATGCTAAGTGGCACACACTATGACAATACTAGTGACCTACCAAAATTTGGCAAAACGATTCAGTACGGCAGTGACAATTACATAATTTAATGAGATAACCCGCAGCATCGAAGCGACATCCGACGGTAAAGTGCAGACGTCTCCACCGAGCAGGTGGCGCCCGGAACGGCGGAATTTGGAATTCCGTGGAACTGCGTCGCCTTTTTATTGCGTTTAACAAAGTCCCTGGGCACTGTTTCCAAAAACCAAAAGTGGTTTGCAAATGTAGAAAACGCGGGCAAAATTTTGACACCACTCCCAATGCTGTAGGCCCTACTGTGCGGGAGGAATTATAGGAACAGTCGGATGTTAATAATATAAATGGTGTTATTTCATTAAAATATTCAAATAATAGCTTCGAAAATGTCAGCACTGTTCATTGCCATTGTCCCTAGACATTTCCACTAAAATTATAAAGACATTATCTTACTGCGCAAGTAGAAATATATATTTTTTACTCTCTCCAGATTCAATTTCTATCATTCTTGGCGTGCCAACTTGGCCTCACGTCGACTTTTATTTGAGCAGCGTAGATGCTGAGCAAGAAGAAGGAAAAAGGATGAAGGGACTTTGGGGGGAAAAAAGGGTAGGGAGAGGAGGGGGGGGGGGCACCATCGACACAAAGTTACACAACTTCAGGCCTGGGTTTTTTGGGAATCTGGAAATGCACCAGATCCGGCCATTTCCCAACCTTAAGCTTCACAACCACTTTGGATCGACTCCTATAGACATTTTGGAAAACTGGCATGGGGCTAGGAAAGTTTGTTCTTAAAAATGCCACTTTTTTGTGGATTGTGTATATAAATATGCAAATTTGTTATTACAATTAGCACTGATAATTTTGTTTGAATAATGTCACTAATTAGTTCTGAACATGTTTTTTTTTACAGATTACTTACACATCGTGATGTATAATTGGAAACCACTTCTATCGACGGCCATCATTATTGAGTCTGCATCAATGGCAGTCACTTAAACTATGATGTGTCCATTATAACCATAATAATAAGCCACATCGATATTATTAATAAGTCAAATACTACTACTACTGCGATTCACCAATTGATAAAGATGGAGGACGACAATGTGACCCTGTCAGGTCTAGCTTCAGCTCAACGTGACCTGGGTGTACTTCCTGCAATACTCTTCGGGGAAGGTCAGTTACTTCTTTGTATACACTAATATTGATTGCCATTACCTTGAATGTAGTCGCGGTTGATGATATAATGTCATTACGCTAAGTGTTGTTTATTTTCATGTGCATGTGTCCACCTGTGTTATTGTTCGTTGAATATGTAAGGATTTTTTTAAATTTAAAATGGTGGACAACTTTTAATTAAAAAAAATTAAGTTTCTGGTTAATTTCATTTTGCCAAAAAGCACCTATATCAAAAGTGATTACTTTTGCCTCTTTATACAAAAAAAAAGTGGAGCCATGTATAATCAAAACTGCACGTAACATGCGACTTATGAATAACTTAATGGGGGCAATTCGCACACCATTACGTAACTAGTAATTCGCATTCATACCTGCCACCTTCAGTCAAAACTATTTGTTTGGACATAACAATCGATGCGTACATGACCTTGAGCTTGAAGAATATTGCCTTCAACCTTTACAAAGTCAAGGGCACCTATTCAAATATTCAATGCGCTTATTTCGCCTTTTTTTCCTCCCCAAACATGGCTTGAATATATATCAAGGCAAAATCAGTTTTTCACAAAAGAGTCACATATTGTACAAAATTTTCAAAATATGTCCTGAGTCTATGGGACTCCCGGCTATCTTTCTCTCTGGGACCGATAGACCGCACGTGGCTTCCACCGACTATCGCCAAATTTGTCAAGCGCAATTTAGCCACGCGTGTCGTTTTCCCCAGGCACAAACCAGAGGGGGTTGGGGGAAGTACTTTCGACAACAATTCTACTAAAGTACATAAAAAAGAGACAGTCAGACAAAAGGGTGGGTCTCTAGAGAGCTACTTCTCGTAATGGAATTTTGGGAAGAGCCCCTAGCTTCCTATTGAAGTTTTTGGTCAAAATCTGTGATAGGTCGGTTATAAGTGGTGTTGCTACTGGCTACGTATGACCACTTAGCCCGTGGACTAACGGAAAGGTCACCAAATTTTGTTGGTTTATTACAGGCTTTAGGATGAGCTTGAACATGCTCAGCTGAGAGCAAAGTTTCAGCTCAATTAGCGCGAAGGTACTTTACGAGACAAAGGCATGGCATTGTTCCCCTAATTATTTCTCACTGAGATACGTCATGGTTGTTTATAACTTAAAGAGCAAAATTTACTACCTAAATGATTTAAATAATATATTATATTTGTAACTGTAATTGAACCAAAATGACGCAAATAACGGTTGACCCTAGAGGCTTGTTCTGAGACAATTAACTCTTCAAACCTAGAGGCCTAATTATTTTTGAGATACGTCTGAGATACGTCATGGTTGTTTATAACTTAAAGAGCAAAATTTGCCAACTGAATTATTGAAATAATATATTATATTTGTAATAGTAATTGAACCAAAATGACGCAAATAACGGTTGACCCTAGAGGCTTGTTCTAAGACAATTAACTTTTAACCCTAGAGGCCTAATTATTTCTGAGATACGTCTGAGATACGTCATGGTTCTTTATAACTTAAAGAGCAAAATTTACTAACTAAATTATTTAAATAATGTATTATATTTGTAACTGTAATTGAACCCAAAATGGCGCAAATAACGGTTCACCCTAGAGGCTTGTTCTGAGACAAAGCTTCATTAACAAAAAGGCCCTCAAGCTTCAACCAATTAATCCAAAGGAGCTTCTGGTTGAATTGTACCTTTACGAGTGTAATATTGGCGTTTCCTTGACATTGAGCTTGTCGTAAAGCCAAATCGTAGCCTGTAGCTATTTTACTATCGAGGATTAATTAGAAACTCTTTCCAAGTTCGCGATATTTTACTGTACAAACGTCGCCACAAAGCCTGCAAAAAGTGACAAAAGCTGGCATTGTTGGGTTGGAAACTATTTGTGGATAAAAATGGCATCAAGGTTGTGTCTTCCCACGGCTAAGGTCGCAGTTTCACCATTAGAGAAGCAACTTTGGCCATTGTCATGTAATTCACACCCAAGACCTTTTCTCCACCAAGTCGCGCCATTACTTCTACGTATTTGTGTCTTGCAAAATTGGCAAAAGGTCTTTGGCCAAGCAAATTGGAACTCCGATATGTCTCCGGTTCGGTGACAGAAATTATAGTGTTTATCCCTAATCAATGTTTCTGAACAGAATCGCATAATTGATTAATACGATCTGTTTTAGCAGCTATAATTTGTCTGATAATATCGCAGTTACTTGATCATATTGGCATACCCCCTTTTTTTTTGCTATAGAAAGTGCTTGGAAGCTCAACATGAAATATGACTCACAGTGGAACAGCGACCACAAATTTAAGTTTGGAGTGCATTGAACCTACAGTGGAACACATTTTTCATACTGTAAATATTTGAATCATTTCATATGATAACGTATAGCTCTTACTAACCTATAGGGTTTCGAATGAAATACCTTATACCCGGAATTTACCTTATAGGCGACTCATGTTAGCCTCCCATTTACCCTTTATACGTGTCTGTTTACCTTCTATGCACGACTTTACCTTCTATATTTCCCCTTACCTTCCATATTTAGAAGGTATTTTGCACATAGAAGGTAATTTATAAGGTAAATGGTTAAGAGTGTATAACTCCTTATGAGTAGTGATTCTATGAGTGATATAAATAAAGTGGGCATGTACAGCCTTGGCAATGAGGTATTTCCTTTGCGAAAAAGCCAGCCTTGATCAAATGAGAGATGCTCCAGACCCAATGGGTGTAATTTATTAAGTCGGACGTGGCTTTGAAGGATATCCTAAAGTTACCTCTACCCCCGTACCTCCAATTCAGTTTCCTGGCCTTGGCTTGTAGGTTTTTTCACCCTAAGTTATCTCAACTTGTAGGACGTTGAAATAACTTTACGGTTATTGGCATATTGTAACAAACTTGGTTCACAGTATGATGGATTATGCCATCGGTCAGACCCTTGGATAGCATATTTAATTACATGATTTTAAGGTAGATAACTTCAGCTCAAGTTTGACTGAACTTAAAATGCTGCATTATATGCAAATGACATTTTTAGAGTGTGTTTTTAAAAAAATGTACTGATAACCTAATTTTTAGTTATCGCAAGGTATGAAATGACATTACACTTTATCAATCTGGAGAATTATCTTGAAAACGTTGCATGCAATTTTAGACGTTTGTTTAGAGTCACGCAGCAATAAGAAAGCATTGTTGGCATGCGATGTCTATAGTTTCTAGTTTAAGCCAGTATTCGTTTGTCCTATATTCTAACCATGAACCACACCCACTTGTGTATCTAACATTGTTGGGGAAGATAATAGCTCAGATTGGATTTTCGCTATATAATTTGCCTTGGCTTTGACCTACTTTTGTGCCCTACTACACAGTGCCAATTACAATAATTGAAACTAAATGAACCAATCCCACTAACCTACATATAAATTAACTTGGTTAATCAACCGTGACTGTAGATGTCAAACCGCCCATTTTTTATTCCGAACTTATTTAGAAACATGGTGGGACGGAGGCGTTTAATGGAGGTTCGGACCTCGGACCCTAGAGGGGGTTAGGGATCCTGTTGCAATGGGTGAGACGCCATCTTTGATATAGTTTCCGTTTATATAATTTCGGTTTCGAGTCATTTCTACAAAATACTTTCTCAAAACTTGAAGCCAGTATGGATATATAAAACTTGTCCTATCCGTATAGGTCATGGACCATCAATCTGCTCCACTCCCACGATCTAACATCTCAAGTTTTGCGCACAAAAACCTCAAAAGAGTTGGAAGAGAATCGACAACCCACGCCCCACTGAAGATATTCTTTCCTTCTTCTTTCAACGATCTGGAACACTCCCAACTATTCTTTGACGCACCACAAAAACTCTGGATGATATTTATCGAACCTTATTAGCCCTGTCAGTTCACAAAAGCTAGAGACCGCTGAACTTTTACGTAATGATGATATGAGGTTACCTTCCATTGCGGATTTTGGGGGACAATATTATGTGCACTTGGGACTGGGGGTAATGAGCATATCCCACTGCAGGCGAAGCATGTATTAGCTTTCAAAGCAGGAAAACGCTGTTAAATCACTACATTATCGAGCGTGGAATTAGGTGCATCAAGATAGTTTAATTAGGTACTATAAAATCAGATGGTGTGGAAGGTAGTGTTAATAACTAGGGTTTATCTGACAGGAAAACCTGACCTTACTGAGGAGATTTGGTTAAAATGTGGCATTATACTGCTCGTAAATATGCACGATGTGACCGCTGCCAAGGATGACCTCGGAGGTAAAGTCCAATGTGCTAAAAACTTTCCCCGTTAAAAACTACCCCTAATGATCACCCTGGGGCATACGTCGAAGCCTCCATATTGATTTGCATCGAGAACAAGGGGACATACGTTGTGAAATATGTTCCATAACGATTTGCAGAGAGCATTTCTTTACCATCTCACATGACCATCACTAGGTGGCATGCCGTGAGACCTGACCTCTGTGAACTACCATCATAATTAATATTCTACACCTCACCCTTTCAGGTACAAGGTGCAATGTCATGATGATTAATCCCTTCTAAGCTTGTAGTATAGACTTTCGGTGTGCTGTATCCGGGCTCATGTGCAGGGAAGCTTAAGCTTTCAAGAGTGGACCGACGATCAAGTGACGTCAAAGTCAACCTTGTAATGTTCTGTGTCTGCCCGGAATTTATTGGGGGATTCGGCTGTTTCCTTTCAGGAGCCACTTGGGGATTATGTGGGGAAGCTTTCCCTTTAGGCCTAAACCTATAATTTATTCAGAAGAAGTCGAGGTTACACTGTGGTAGGACAGATGCTATGTAGATGTTTCGAGATGGAGCTACAGCAGCCTTTGACCTAAAGTGCAGATAACGACTTTTTTGTGGTACCCCTCTGGCTCACAAGGGAATATTTAATTATTTATTTAAAAAAGATGTTAAGGCCAAAGTTTTTGTTGTTGTGGTCACATAATGGGAGGGTTGAAATTTTAATGCCAATAAATTTTAATTGAGATTGGTTTAAGAGTTGACCGAGTTGACCCTTTAAGGGCAAAAAAAATGCATCCGTCACCAAAATCCTATCCCTTTGACAAATGTTGTCAAAGGCATTCCCGACGCGTCTTTCGTTCAAGAGTGTAGAAATGCCAGCATTTTAGAAATACTTCCACGACTTTTTAAAGGCCAACTTCAAGAAAGTTCTGGTCCTGTCTATATATCATTTAAAATCATTTTAAAAATGGGACAACTGAACTATATGGACAATTCCTAATTACTTCATGGTTGGCATCCTACTTTGATGTTGATTTGCAGGGCGTGTGTTTTTTCTCAGTAATTTCCGATTTTCAAAGTGGATTAGTGTATACAGGTGCGTCGATAAAAGGTGTTTCATGATTGAGTCCATTGCTCAATATTAGATGAGAATGTTGGGCGAGCTCACATGTCTAGAGGTGGGAGGAACGCACCTTCAAGTTACACTCACCCATATGCCTACGATCGAATAATAATATTAAGAATTTTCAGTACAATTTTATAATAACTACAGTAATTTATTTCCCGCAGATATTTGATATATCTGACATCATCAACAGCAGGTTATTTGATAGTCATATGCAAATCCCATTGTAATAAAATTATGTTAGTGAGCCATCAGGTCAGACAGCATCTGTGTTAAACTATGATTTTATTATGCTGTGGTTTGACAGTATTTCCAAACTATTACAGTTCCATCCGGTACTATATGCATAATTTTTTTTTATTATGACGCACATCTGTTATATCGATTCTCTTAATTCATTGTTCGACACTTTTTTTTGCCATTTTTCTTCTCTCCATTTTGCGTCGAACTTCCAACCGTCGGTCTATACTTTTATAGCCCTATAGTCAAAGCACTGACCTTCCTTTGATCAATCACTAAGGCAACAGATTCAAGAGAGAAGAACGATAATCATTAAGATCAGCAGAAAAATGAGTAACTTGATATTTTTTTGGCAGATACATTGCTCGGTATATTTATATACAAAAATTCCAATGAAGCTTGGAAACGGATAATAGACTTTGCATGATTATTCCACGTACCTGTTGGGTCGATATGAAACACTAGAGCAGGACAACATGAGCTCTGCTATTGGATGAAAGGTCGGAGGAATGCACTACATGTTTGATTTTCTAATTTTGACGCAGAGGACTTTCATACATTGGTTAATTAATACACCCAATTTTGGCCAGGTTGCTTCTTCTTTTGAAAAATTTAGAAGCGACTCATATTTCCCTTGGTATGACATAACTATTCCCTATAGTCAGCAGTTTGTCCTTTAAAAATTTGCGTTTTAACATGACAGACTTATAGGATAATATCGTGCTTTCAGCAATCCATCAGAGGCATTTACAAAACTCGCTTACATAATACGGGTCCATCTGAGATGCATGTGTTGTTGATTTCAGGGCGTGGTTTTTGAGGTTTGGTCACGCAAAGGTCGTAGGGACGCTTGATTCCCCCTGAGATTTCCCCCAGATCCTTACAGCCTCTCTTACAACAACACCAAAGAAAATGATAGCCATATTCAACCTGAAGTGTGATCAGTGAAAGTGTAGTTAATCAAATACGAAAATTAACTAGTAATTTGGAGATCGAACCCTACACTCAATTACCCATGTCGCATGAATTGTTTACCTTTAACAGCGCTGTTTATTTGATCATTACAGTACACCTATTGATCACATGCATACACAAAATTGATGATGCATATGATTTGATTACTACACTTTGCCCTTTTCAAAAATATAGCCGCACCTTGTAGTCATATATCACTGTTGGGTATTAGCTACCTTGCTCTAACATCCTAAGTGAGATTTACAGCACCCTGTAAATTGTACCTTTCGACGTCGTAAGGCCTGGGTTTTAAATGGGCGCATTCAAGTTTTTATTATTTTTTGCCGAGCAGGTGTACAGTGTGGCCATGGCCTTATAGTACCGTAATTCGACCTTCATTTTCCGGTGCACTCTCACCTTGCTGTTTTATTCATACTGGACGAATGTGTTTCCGGGATATAACGGAGCGGGCCTGGGCTGAATTACTGGAGCTTTATGCATTAGATCACTTTGTTTCAGCCTGGTGCGGAATACATGGGATTTACTAGGATTTGATAGAATGTGTTGAGGGCATTGACAGGAAGAATGTTCCAGAGAGATGCGTCACGTCAAATATTACATGGATATGGCGACAATTTTACTTATTAATCAAGAGTTAATTAGGCAGTCGGTATTAAAATTTTAGGTAGTCTCTAGTTTAGGTAGGCCTAGATGTAAATTAACAATGTTAACCAACTTGTTGCATATACAGTACCGCTCATTATAGTTAAATTTATAACGCTTTTTAATATAACAAAAGTTGTGTTGCGTAAACTTAAAGCGTGTTACATAATGCGTCATAATTAAGCATGTTCTGCGTCAACAATTAGTAGAAACCTGTGTGTAATCTAATAGAGACAAAAATGGGTTAGGTGGATACAATCAATACAAGTCTAGCCGTGGGTGTTTTTCTTTTCTAAAATGGTTTCAAAGAGCTGCGGCAAATGACGGCTTATTGTAAGACAGAATTGCGAATAAGCAATTATAAAATAATTAACTATTAAGGATTCAATTTTGGATTTGCAGAGAGAAGTCATTCTTGATTATGTAAACTTGGTTAGTTCTAAAAGGTCGTTTTGAGGATTAATCGGATTGAAATGTTGACCTTGAATTAGGATGAATATTTGAAGCTTTTTCTTTCATGTAAATCAAATTAGTGCCAACTGTGTCCCTCAATAGAATTGTTTGGCTTTAATCAGGCGGCGTTTAATGTATTTAGAGGTCATTTAAATATATTGTCAAATTCAAACATACGCCGAAGCCACGACCTTTGAGATCGGTTCTTGACAGCGTTTAACTCTTGCAACATCTAATTGAATGCATATTAGTTCGCGTGGGAGCTATTACAAAGAAGTCTATAAATAGCACAGTAATCGAAGTAATGTAGTAGGCTACATTAATTATCTTTTTGATTAGCCATCTCAAAATAAAATATTGATCATGAGATCTGCATATTTGGTTTCACCGGAAACTTTCCCTCTTACATTACTTGGTGTATTTAAAGACATAATGATCCTGTTCATTGCATAACGTATCAATGAATATGAAACGAACAACATTTTTGTTTTGCATGGAAACACGGTGATTCATAAATTAATTAGGAATTAATTTTAGATAATCATCGACATCTTGAATGTCAATAACCCGGATGCACTTTTGCGCACTTTCTGTGAGAGTGTAACCTGCAGTTTCACATATAATTAACCGCAACATAAACATGACCTTCAAACTATGCCGCAGCAACTCTCATGTTCTATTTTCAGAAGATTCCTTTGTAAAAATATAATGAAAACAAAATAAATCTCTGATGAAATGAGCTTCTGAATTGACAATACGAGAAAAAAAGTATAATTGAAAAATATTTGAGGTACGGTAGCGAAAAACTTTTTCCTAGCAAGAAAATCCAGGTACAAAATACGTTTACAACGGTCATTTCCTTGACCTCTTTTCTTTGTATTCCATAGCACTGTTGACTCTTGCCTCAAGGCCTTGGTAAAAGAGCTAGGCTCACAAGACGTACTGTACTTGAAACGAGGCCTGGATCAGAAACTGCTTAGAAGAGACGTAGAAAATCTCATTCTTCGCTTTTGCTCACAACAGTAAAAAACCTGGAAGATTATTAAAGAAAACCTTGTACCTACATTCTAAGAAAATGTTTCCTACAACACTACCTGCGACACCAATTTAACCAAATTCCTGCTGTCCTATATGTAGGACACTTTGGTAATTTAATAATGTTCATTTGCTCATTAAAATATTTTTTGGGGGTTAAATAAAATTTGCATGTCATATTTTTCTACAGTATTAATATAAACTTCTGATTTCAGGACAGGAGTTAGTCCCTGACGCACTTTCAACCATGTTGGTGCCAACACTGCAAATTTTGCTCCTGTTCAGTCTCTGTCTGGTTGGCTCTTTGGCTAACTGCCTGGTCTTCGTGGTTTTCTACCGTCGGCCAGCTCTTCGATCGCTCTCCAACAGGTCTGTGTCTCATTTTATTTCCACCTCCCTCAACAGGGTCACTGTCGAGTAATTTGCCACTGATTGGATACCTTCGACAAAAAAAAAAAAAAATCTGGCATGATGTCTCCGTGGAGAGGGAAAATTTCAGGGGTTTCATTATCGAATCACGTACAGATAATATACGTAGCCTACACTTTTGTCCAACCGAAATGAGCCAAAATCCCATGGGTTGTAGTGTATGATCACCAACCAGACAAAGTCCGAAATATAGTGCCATGTTGATGACAGTAGTCCTCTTTAAATTGCGACTGATAAAGTCTTGAAATTTTATAACAGCTATTTTGTTTACCGGTTTTTTGCATATGACCTTTGGCCCCCCAAAGGCTCTGTAAAGCCCACCGGGGTAACTAAAAAAAATTAAAAATAAAAATAAAATATGACCTTTGACCTCCGGTCCAACTCTGCAAAATTAAATTAAGGCCGCGTTTTAAAAGCTCTAAACCAGCATCAAAGGACAGGGATTAAGAGCAGCGTAGCTTTTTACAGGTCGAATCGGGTCGAATAATAATGATGAAGGCCAGTGACCTGCAATTGTTCCAGGACAAGCCTAATAGATTGCTGACCACATCCATTAGACTAGCTTTAATCTCTGCTCACATACTCGCATTGCAAAGGACTATAGAAGCAGGGTGGGGTCAAGGTTCAAACCTGATTCAAGGGATTGACCCACTTTATACTGCTCAGACTTTGAAAATTGCGCGACCATTTTCTCGGTATTGACATGAGAAGTCGAGTGTCCACATGGGACTCTCTCTCAACAGGTTATCCTTGGTAGGTCTTTGTCCTTTCTGCTCGAGTTTGGATCGACCATTAATTCGATTCTATCGACTGCTCTACTTGTATGTACCATTACTCTCTAAGGGCTATTAATACAATGTAACTAGGAAGATTAAATATGTAGAGACCTTTTTTAAATATAGTGCTTCGTTTAAAAATTGATGTTATTTGTTTACACGTGTACCAGGAAATGCTTGTCAGGTATGATGGATTTACAAGGGTACTGAACCTATTATGTAGCCAGAAATACCGATCCAGTTTAGGTTCATCCTTGTAACCTCTGTTTAAAAAAAAATAGTGCACATAGTTACTCTTTGTAGAAATATATATCTCTTCTGTCCCGTTTGAAACATGGTCTTGCTTTAATAGAATCCCTTAGGTGCACTGGGCCATGAAAAGCGCTACTTGAGATCCCCCTATAGGATTTTTCAACTTGCCTTCCCAGCAGACATCTTTTGATGTTTCTTCCCCCAACAGATAGTACCAGAACCGGTCTAAATTCACCGTTAGTAAAACTTAATCTAGAACAACCATGCAGCCAGTTCTGAGAATTCCGTAGGCATGAAACAGATCGATCAACACCGGGCTATGTTTACAAGACCAGTTTACTCGCTTTGATGGAGGGTGAAATGTTTGACCACAGGTTTGACCAAGGGTTTGACCATAGCCAAATATTTTAATTAGTGAAATTTATATGGAAAAGACGCGAAATTGTAGCGAGTTGCGGCTCTGTCTTGGGTGGGCTATCCTGTTGACTAACCACCAGGAGGAACTGACTCGCACGCCATCTGTTTTGGATGCTACGTATCAACTTGAGTTTATGCAGTACCCAAATATGATTGCAACGAAAGATGGAGAGCTAATTTCCTGAGGCGATAGGAAGCAATTGGATTGTGGGAATGGGTCTGGCTGGAATGGAGTTCAAGGCTGTTCGACTCTATCTGCCTCATAGGCACCCCCGTTGGACTCGTATTCCCCAAACTGGCAGCAATCACCTTCCGACCCAACCCAGCTTCAAAGTGGATCCACAGTGGAGTGGACTACCTTCGTAATCTCCCCAGAGGGTGTACGGTCCGCCATAATGCTCCAGTACAAAATGTTGACGTCATCAGGAAATTCTGGTCTTGGAGAAGGAGGACGAGTGCATGTTATTGCCGCAATGCAGGAAAATTTTTTAAGCAATGTCCACATAGAATGTTTCGCCAATTTGCTCTATTTGAGGGCTAATTTTTGAAACTAGGGAAAGTTGTTAGAATTTCAACCACAACGCTGCACCGCGTGTTATTGATTATTGTGTCACCTGTGTAACAAGTATACCGTAGCATGTTTGCATGGGTGCAAAAATCTTTTTGTCGATATTGATAAATAAATCAACCAGTTTTATCAACAATCTGATTTATGGTTTTAAAAAAATTCAGAAAACTCAAATTTTGATTTAAAAAAAAACTGTTTTCAATTTTAAGAATGTGCACTGAATCATATATTTTATGCAAATATCTGCACTGTAAAATGTAGATTTTTTTTCTCTCGATACACATGTCAATGTCATGCAGCAGAATCCCAAGACATCACCCGCAGCATATTACATTTATGACTTTTGGGACTCCTCGTTGGCAACCAATGACCTCACACGTGGCCATATAAAAGAACCAAGGTTTAACACCCTTCAAAACTTTTTTTCACCCAATTAAAAATAGCACATAACTCCTAAACTTTGTTCAAAAGTTCAACACCAAAGGCTGACGCACCCTCATTATTCCACTGTCCACCCCATGACGTCATTGGGATTGGACACGACAAAAAAAAGTGTCATCTTAAAAGCTTGACTCAACCAAGAGCTCTTATCAGTCAGGACAGCGGAACAAGTGACCTTGGCATTGAAAGCCCAAGGTGAACGTTCCGATATTTCAGCTGGGTCGCACGATAGGTTACCGAATCGATGACGTCATTTGCAGAAATTGATGGCACATGTTAGCCGATCGCACGTGAACTTATTGCACTCAAAGTTCTTATAGGTCGCTCATTTAAAGCTCACGACATCTTCTTAATGATCGGATATTACAATTTTTTTAATTACCGGTACTTTCCGCTTTATACCCGACATGCCGGGGCAGAATTGCACTCCCTACTCTGCCGAGGGCCAGGAAAAAAGGTCTGGTGTATTTCACCTAATGACTAAAAATTACAGCGCCCTCCCTTAGCGCCCCCTAAAACGGGGTTTTTTGTTCAAAAAATTACCGGTAATTGAAGTATGACATTATTGTGGTTACAAACATTCAGCTTAGCCATATTTTACTACTTTATCTCCTTAAGTTTGACCTACATTATAGTTTGCTTATGCAGTCATATTAAACATCAAATAACTTCCGGCACATCCCGTAGTACTACGCTTCACGTAAACATTCTGGAGATGACAAATTACGTGTCATACCCTATTTGCGTTTGGTGACATAAAAGGACATTGGCCCTACACATTTTCTTCTAGCAAGCGCTAACAAACCCTTCTATTGGGCTTTTCCAAGGCCGTCGCCAAAAAATGTTGCGGAAGTTTCAAAATCCCCGGACATAAAACCAAGGGGTTATCATTCGGTCCGATCTTATGCAGTATTCATGACCAGTCCCATTAGACTTGTCCCGCTGTTTCCAAGCCCCACAACTGCTGAAATGTGAAACTGGTGCGACTGACCAATCATGAATCGCCTTTCCCATCGGAATTCCAAAAAAATCGACCTACATACCCCGGCCATTTTTGCTTCCTGTTCCCCAAAATATTGCAGGTCAAAAGAACTTTTTTTTGACACATAAAAAACGAGGCCAAAGGGCAACAAAAATGGCCTGAATTCTAAAGTTTTGAACCATTCACGGTCGTTGCATCTACATTAATGAATGATAATGATCGTCCTCAATGTGTGGACAAAAAAAAAGCGGTGAGTCTGATACGATTCAAATGGTGGACTATTCGGTTTTTATAGGCTTGAAGATAGCTACACTCACGCAGTGTTTCAAGGTCTTAAAGTTGTTCCCCTAGAGTCGCCTTGTATCTATGCTTTTTGTGGAACAAGAGAGACACTTAAGTTGCATAGTGGTTAGGATGACTGCTGTTTCATACTTGTAGATAGTGGGAGGTACTGGGTTCGATTCCCGGGCCGGCGATCCTGACCGTCCAGGATAATTCCGGGGTCGTTTCCCGTATAATACACTCTTAACCATTTACCTTCTCTAGAGAGGGTAAATGGTTAAGAGTGTAGGCTTCTTGGGTCCAACCAATGGTGGTATTCCACCCCCCTAATGGGATAAAATAAATAAATAAATAAAAAGATAGTGTTTGATAATAATGTTTCACTGTAGATTTGTGNTTTGATAATAATGTTTCACTGTAGATTTGTGCTGAGCCTGGTTTCGGCTAACCTGCTGACGTCGGTGGTGGTGGTACCGGTGGTGCTGGTGCAGGTGGTACAGTCAGAGGTGACATCGTGGGGATGGTGGCGACAGAGTGTGTGCAGCCTCACTACCTTAGTGGTCATCGCTTCTGTCTTTTCTATCCTCCTGATTGCTGTGGATAGATATTATGCGGTCACTAGTCCGTTGCACTATTCCATGACTATTACAAGGCACAGGAGCAAGTTGATGATTTTGGGTGTTTGGGTGGCTGCGTTTATACTGGCACTTCCGCCAGTGTTTATGGAGGAACAGTCTTTCACGTCGAGTTCTACGTGTTCGCCAACATCTTCTGCGATGGAAGAAGATATGTTTCCACATACCCAGAAGGTAAGTTAGTGTGTTGTGCCTTATGAGTTGGGTTCTGAAATATTTCTATTGCACAGCTATGGTATGCCTTGGTATTGACTGTGTTTGGATTCGCGCTTCCTCTGGTGGTACTATGCTGGGTGTATGTGCGAATGTACCATGCAGCTCACAAGAACAGCGAGCGAACTCGAAGGCACAGCTTGTCCACCAACCCTGGTGAACTAGTAGACCCCGGTTCAATTCCGGGCACACCTGACCCATCTTATCAACACCAAGTGGCATCGGCTGTCCATCACTATCACCATCCTCATCTGCACTACCTGAAGAACAAAAAGAACAGCACCAGTGGATCTGGAAGCAGCAATGGATACCGTCGGCGAAGCTCAAACGCCAGTTTCTCAGCCCTGTTCTTCCGTGAGGAAGGCAGGGCCGTGAAGACCGCTGTGATGGTCATTGCGTCCTTTCTGCTCTGCTGGACACCCTACTTTGTGACCATTCTGGGCGAAAGCAGCAGCATTCTTGCTGTGCGGATGCCGTCCATCTGCCGCTTCTTAGCTCTGGTGTCAGCTCTGAGCAGCGCGGCTTTAACACCGTTTATTTATGTGTACCGCAACGACACCGCAAGCTCCGAGGCCCTCAAGGTGAGATATACACCCATACGCCCTTCCTAGCCAGAAACAGTCAGGTTCAGACTTGTAAAAACCTGTGCTAACAAGTTCAATCCTGTTCATTCCGGTTGCGACAGGTTCAATCCTGTTCAATCCGGTTTCGACAGGTTCAATCCTGTTCAATCCAGTTTCGACAGGTTCAATCATGTTCAATCCGGTTTCGACAGGTTCAATCATGTTCATTCCGGTTTCGACAGGATTTGACAAGTTCAAGCCGGTTATGGTTCTGAATGTTCCATCCTGACCATCTCTCAGGTATTGTGCTGGTGGAAGAAACGGGAGTCACCCACACCGTTTCCTCCAGCGACTCCTGCCAAAGGAAGCATCAGTGCTGGAGGAACTCCGGCGAAGACCTGGCTGGAGCAGGAGACCATTTCGGTGCACAGCCTAGGTTGCAGCCTGGACCTGCCGGACGGGATTCGGGTTGTAGATGCCAGTGGTACCGGTGCTAACCAGCCTGATGCGGCGGCTGAACCAGCACATGGGGTTTTCAATGGTGTTCTGCCGCACCGTCCGTTCCGTCCGGTGGATGCTCTTCCTCCAGGTGAGATTTCTTGTGTGTAATGTTTGGGCATGTACTAATTTCGAGTTAGGTTACCAAGGCGTCAGCTTCCGTCTGGCTGGGATGCGGTCTCATCGGATCATGACATGCGTACGGCAGAACTCTGATTCGTCCGACAACAGCGAGAAACCATTACTAGGCTCAACTCAAAGGAGGGGTGAATCACTTAGCAGCTACCAAAGTTCATCTGTGGGAAGCAGCTTTGACACTGATGGTATCCCATATCCGTTGCCGTTAGCGGCTGCCCATAACAGTCCGGATGACCACAGACGTCATCCACTTCTGAGGGCGTCCACTGTTGGGGACTGTCCGGTTGGTGTGCATCAGCGCTCACTTGGAAATGGCATGCATGCTATTTCTTTGGACAATCTTCGGGCTCAATGCAAGGTCAGTACTATCCCACCAAAAACTGCTTTCTGTAAAAAAAAGGCCAAGTTTTCCTGACTGCTTGGCCGTCAAAAGTGGTGAGATCTGAAATAATTGCTATAATCATGTTTAATTCCCAAAATTGCAGGGTTCCCTAACTACATCCGGTCGTGTACGTCACATGTCCAACCCACGATCATGTATGAAGAGACAAGATTCAGGATGCAGCGCAGACAGTGGAGATGGTTCATTAGCTCTAGGAATTGACCTAGTCGGTAACAACTCAGAACATGAGGGTCGTCGAGAACGGGACAGAACATGTCCCAGACAGGACTCTAATTTTAGTGACATTTCTCAGAGGACAGTGGACAGTGGGGTTGTTGCTGACTTGTATCCGGGAAAGAGAAAACAGAAGCTTCAACGCTTAAGGGCTGTGGAAGACTATGAGGATGTGTTGGTGGAAGAAAGTGCTATGGATGAGGACACATGTGGTGTCAGTCGTGGTTGGAGTGGTAGACGTGGTAAATGGAAGACATCCTCCAGTAAGTCCACTTCTTCGTTCAAATTGGAGAATAGTGACAAACCGGCCGATGAGGAGGGTAAGAAGAAAAGATCTAGGGGTACTTCGGCTGATGGTGCCAAATATTACCATAGAGCAAAGGCCAATGAAATTACAGCCAGGTTTAAATCCAGTTTTAAGGCAAAGTTTCAACGCTCGTCTTTTAAAGCTACTCACACTTAAATTGTTCCGTTGTCATGAAACTTGAAGAAAATTTTGAGCTCATTTTTCTGTCCGGTCTGATGGAAAGTTGCTTTCATCAGAATGGTTGTGGGCAATTATACAACAGGTTTTTATCTTACATTGCCAACGACAATGCTCAATGGCTGTGTCATTACATGCTTCTCGTTTTAGCGTTGCAGAAAGTCAACTCAAGACCATTTCTTTTAGGGGACCAATTATTTGGTAAACAAAACACGCGTCATGCCAAACTGCTACACTTAGCAACTGTTATGTACACACCCTAGACAATAGGTATTGTCTAAGGTACACACATTTAAAAAAATTTCAAATATGTTTTAATGTCGATGTAAACAAAGGACTGACCACAAGACTTGTTTTGTCAGCGCCAAGATTATTTAAATGTTGATTATTCTCTATTTAACTCAATGTGATTGCTATTTAAAGCTGTTAAAATTTTTGAACTTTTAAATAGGCGTGTCACGTAGTAGGCCACTTTTTATTTTTAACTTTATTTTATCGTGAGATGAATAGGTCCTTGTCCTCGCAAGGTCATGCCAGCAATCCATGACGACAATCTCGACCTGACATGACACGTAATCATGAATTTTGTAGTGTTCGTACCGAGTGTGTCATTTAAAAAAAATGGTTCATAGTCATAGTTCATAGACTATCCAAACTCAAAACCAGATGTTTATGTCGAATCCTCATGCTGGCCATGATGATCAATAGTTATTTATAAATCCTATTAGTAGGAAAGCAGATTCAATGCATGTAGGTGTTATCTATTTATTGGATTAATTTATTTAATGGTGTAACTTCATTGGAATAGTGAGCAATAACATTATTTTCGGTGTCATAGACCAGATTACAGGGTATAAAAAATTAGTTTGATCGTTAATTGTTGTTCAATTTCTAATTTCGATTTGAAAAGTATTGCCAGTTTTAAATGTGTGCGGGGAAAATTATTGTCCAAATGCTTCATACAAAAAAAAAAAAAAAAATGTGCACAATATTGCCATTACTGATGTACAGAGTGAATTCAAGGTTCGTCCAGTCATACCTAGTCAATCTTATTTTTCTGTAAGTATTAGAGGTTTTTTCATAATAATATTTATTTATGATGGTGTTAATATTTGATGTGTCAAGTGACATTTTGTCTCCAAAAATGATGAAGAGAAGAATTGCTGGGGGAGGTTAGTATGAAATGGCTTCCATTGTGAATTGCAAAACTTGTGAATGGAAGCGCATTAAAAATGCACGATATTTTTGTACCTGTGAAGTGTGCAGGACTACCTGAACTATGGAATAAAGGCGTGGGACGTATTATCAGCACGAGTTTTGTTGTGGGTGTCATTGGAAGCCTACCTGATATTGGGAATTTAAAAAATTGCGGGGGCTAATTCCTCGAAGTTTTTTGATCTGTGAATGGCTCATGTGCCATGAGATGATAACGTTGTTGGTTTCACAATTTCTTGGTAATTCTACAATGAGGGGGAATTCTTAGAAAATTCTTTGAACGTGACAGATGGTCTGAAGTAATCCTCAGTTCGTAGAATGAGATGAAAATATTTCATTTATCAAGCTTTTAATCCAGGAAATGAGACGCGTAACTTCTTACTTACAGTCGATTTACCCGAAGTTAATTAAGAGGCTTAATTATTTGTTCCAGGAATCATTTTGAAAACCTAACTTCATCTAATTTTGTTTACCACTCCTCTAAAGAGAAGCAGGCGGCTTTCTTTTCAGCCAACAACATAGCTCCCAGTAAATATTGACGCAACTTTGCTGGTTTTGTTTGGGACATCATGGTGACAGGTAAGTCTTAATTAGTTTTGATGCAATAAAAATAGCTCTCATTTTTGAAATGAATGATTCTGTGTGATTTTATGTAAATTTTAAGCTATGTAAAGCTATGTAAAGATATGTAAAGCTATGTAAATTTTAAATATTTAAGTATACCGCATATATAAGCTTGGTCTACATTAAGGGTCAAGGTTGAAACTTGTGGAGCTGGCCTGCAGAATAATTTAGAAGGCTTCAAAGTTCTTCCACTTCTCCAGAAAGTGGTATTTACCAGCCTTATTGACATTCATTCTGCCAACTAGCTGTCACATTAAGATGGACAAGCAAGTTTGTGTGCTCTTCCCAAAGCCAATTTCATCAAGGTGAAGGTTTAATAGTTTGAGTAAACATTACTAACACGGCCATATTGCTAGGATAGTTCGCATCTAGGAGAAAAAAAAAGGTCAGGATTTTTTTGAACCTGCCCTCAATTTTAAATAAAACCGGATTCTTCGGCCATTAAACCGAAAATCTATCAGCCGAGTACAAAGTAAGCTCAT
>JYFJ02005966.1:0-21839 GCA_000934665.2 Catajapyx aquilonaris
TGAATTTTTCATGTGCACCGCGAGAGATAGATGAGATTCACCTTCTTGTAAATCAATTCCTAGGTGAAGAACGCAAGCAGCTGGTCATCCCTTGCTCAGGCAACATCTCCACAGTCAAGTGCATCAAGTACCAAACTGAAGTCAGTGATGGACAGTTTCCAGCAGTTTAAGAAGCAAGCAAAAGAGAAGGCAGACCGGCAAAGAGCGCTTATAGAGCAACAGGAGATGCGTCGTTATCAAAAGGAGCAGGCAGAAAGGGAGAGGCTACGAGCAGAGACTGAGAGGAGGAGAGAGCGGGAGGAAGAGGAGGCATTGGAGAGGACCAGGAAGGCTGCACAGGAGCAGCAGCAGGCCCAGCAGCAGCAACAGGCAAAGGCTGCCACACCGCCCCAGGTGGTTCCTCCAATACCCTCGCCTAAAGTGGCACCTGCTGTGGTGGCAACACCTCCTGCGGTGGTTGCTGTGAAGCAAAGTGCGGTGAAACCTGTGTCACCGGCAGGGCAAGCAACAGGGAATGGAGGGGGTGGTGGAGGAGGTAACAGTCCTGGGATGCAGAAGTCAGCAGCAGAAAGAGAAAGGGAGAGGCTCCGGGAGCAGGACAGGAGGAGGAGAGAAGCGGTGAGTAGCGAAGCATACAGAGACTGCCTATTTTCAGTTATTTATTTGGCAGTGATATTTGTGACGTGACAAAACAAGCTTGCAGTATCGGTGAACATTGAAAGGTGTTGGGGACGACAATAATGGCATAAATTTAATTTCCAGATGGCGGGGCAGATAGACATGAATATGCAGAGCGACTTGATGGCTGCTTTTGAGGAGACCTTATAACGAATGCTGATGGGCATAAGCAAGACCGGACCAATTCGTTCGCTCTAAGATTGTACATGAATTAGTACACTTTCGATGGGGCTTGGGGAGGGAGGGGGGTACAACGTGGTACTGAAAAAAATTATGTAAATAATATTTGTGATACTGTCGCTGGAATGGTGGCGGCTGAAGCTGACAAGTGTGGACAGTGAGTGACAGTGGGATTTTTACCGAGGACATGATCATGTGAAAGAATGAGTGTTTATTTGTGTTCGCCACTTCAATTATTGTCAAACATCCTAATTGTACATAGAGAGTAGCCTAATTTATTTGATAGAAGGCATGAGTTTGACAAACATTTGTTCCTCACCCCCATAATTATGTATGGCACAATAGTTGACTTAGGAGTGGGTGGGAACAAAGCAAGTGGGTGGGAAGAACATTCTTTTTATATTTTCACCCAACCCACACGAATTGTTTAGTTGTTATAATTTATTCATGAAATAGCTATATTTTCGTTGATATTTTTTGATTTAATTTGAATTTTTTTGGGTAGCCGACCAGAACAAACTTACCTTTGTTCATGCACATAAATCTTGTCAGCCATTATGGGACATCCAATTTGTTATAGAGATAAAACGTATAGGATAAAAAGGATTAGTTCCAAGAACAGTGGTAACATCACATGGGAGCCCATAATCACCACCCCCACCCCCCTTCTGTTTAGCCCACCCCCTTTTTTATTGTTTTGTATTGTGCTTCATGCCCCCAACTCAATGGCACTGTCATGAAGTGTGTATGTGTGTGTGTGTGTGAAAAGTTTCCTTCTCCCTTGCAATTAGTTGTGCTTTGCAAGACGAGAAGCACTAATCCAACCCTGTAGGTGATACAGGTTTTGGTCTTGTTATGGCGTATTGTACATTTTTGTTAACTAGACTGAAAAGAGCCATGATTTTAAAAATCATTGTGTGGGGCCGAGAAATGGCCGCTTACATTCTTCCATATTCTTTCCTTATTGGATGAACAGCCATGCAGTCACTTGGCAGGTGATTAGAGAAGCTGACTAGTGTACTTCTTTGGCAAAAATATTGTATTATTGTTGAGAGTTGATTCACGAGTGTGTGACCAAATTGTGTTAAATGTGAAAAAAACAAAAACCCTTTTGTCCTGTATTAATTTATTGCAGTTGAAGGATTTAAAAAAAGACCATACTTTGCTTTTGCCAGGATGCAAGAGAACCTTGATGAACTATTTCTGCAGTAAATTCTTGCTTTTTAATATTCGCCAGGATCATTCCCATTACACTATTACCGCAGCATAGTTGATGAGGGTTCTTTTGCATGTTGATTTGGTTCCTTTCCAAGGTTTTTATTTTCCAATGAAAAGCTCAGGCAACTAGATTTACTTTATAGGCATTGTTACATGTTATCTGCTCACCCGGCATAAATCTAGGTTGCGTCCAGTTTGTGGAGATGGAGAATAAAGGAAGTCAATGATTGGGGGGAACAAAAAGTTTATGCTGTAATATTTAATTTACGAAGATAAAAAAACCGGTGTATTAACTTTAAAAAAACGATGTATTGACCCTGAGTGAAAGAAAATTATTTTCATAGCCGTCAGATTTTTGCAGTCATTCTTCGTTGGGGTTAGTTGTAGTGGGCTATTTGGGATACCTGTTGGGTTTTCTGGCAGCTGCAAGTGTGGCAAGGAAGACTCATAAAAAAGAATTGATTGCTCAAAGTTTCAATGTGAATGTTTTTAAACATGTCATTTGCTGGATGACTGAAAAGATTAGAAGAAGAAAAAAAAATGACTTGTATTAAATCTCTCCTGAAGTTATTTGAAATATGATGCTTTGCAGAGTATTCTGGTAACCCCCTGGCAAAAAAATTAGATAAATGCTATCTAATGGCTACGCTGACATGACATTTTATTCTGAGGCTTGGAATTATTTACCAGAGCCATGGGTTGAGGATAGATTTTTCACGCGTGCACATGGAAAGTTTGGTGACTTTGGGATTCGGAGCTTCGGATCATGTCGTGATTCAATTACATGTTGAACCTATCTATATGTCCTTGGCCACTAGTATACGATTTTATTACAAGGCAGTATTAATTAGGGCAGGTCAATGAACTCATAATTGAATTTTCTCCAACTACTGTAATCAAGTAGCTTAAGTGTAATTGCCCACTAACAGATAACTTGCCTTTCTTCTTCAACTGGCATGTTCAAAGTTCTGCTCGGGATGTATGATTTGCCAGTTACACATTGTAATGTCCTGGGACTATTTGCCTTCACTTTGAAGCAGGTTACAGCCATAATATATTTAAAAAGTAATAAAATTAAAAACCAATAAAATTATAAAATAACCACAAAAAATGTAGAGTTAGGGCTCCAGATTATGTTACTTGGGTGCATGTGAGGTAAATATCTTGCTGTAGCTTTCTGGGCAGTTTTTTCAACCAATCACCACCTGACCTCATAATTTAAATCAAGGGCAAGTTGTGGTGAGGGGGAGGAAGTGGTCATCTGTTTTCAACAAATCCCCAGTCAACTTCAGACTCATCCTACCTGAAAATACACACACACAAAAAAATAGCATTCCCCACATTATGGTGTTAAAAATACATCTAATCCTGTCCTGCATTACCTTTCATGTTTCCTCCAGCCTGTACATAGACTATATTACCATATGCTATGGATTTCACTCTCACCTAGGAAGGGGTGGGTTAGAGGGTGGGGGAGTGGGGTGGGTAATAAATCATGACCAAACCTTTGTCCCTCCCAGAGAAAAATGATGAGAAGGAATAGTATAATCCTATATGAAAAATAAATGTGAAATATCTGCCACACTGTGCATGCCTGTACTACTAGGGAATTTGAAACAAAAATGTGTATGTTGTGATATACTCGTATCTCTTATGGTATACCATGATTTGTTTATAGTGATGGACGTTGAACTAACAAGTACATAAACTTGACGTTTAGCAATGAAAATGCCTCCTTTTTATTGCTGTTTGTGTGCATGCAGCGTGTTGTGTGTAACAGAACAAGTCCACTGCAATAACTCTTTTATTGTCCCATTTCTTTTTTAACTCTCAATCCTTAAAATTGGCTAAAACTTGTGCATGAAAATGCACTACATTTGCACTCAGTGCTTTAAACACATGCTGATTCATTTGGGGGTGGGAAGAACCAAAGAGAAAAAATAAATTGTCACTTGACATGGTCTATACACAACCCACTGCTTTCCAGCAACTATATAATCTTAGATGTGGCATTCCCTCTGCACTCCTGGAGAGGGGGCTGCCCTCTGGGTCAGTGGCAGTGCTCCGTGATGTCCACTACTACAGACTTCTTCCATCCAAAGACAAAGTACCCAAAGGCCGCTCCCAGTGCCACTGCCAGGCACAGCCACACGTTATATGTCATGAAGATAAGCATGAGGAAGTAGCTGAGCACCACTTGCACCACGTGGAGGAACGTCTGATACAGGTGGATGCAGCTGAACATGTGTGTTCTGCCCGTAAAGAAAAATGTTTCATGAACTTGCACTGACCTCATTTTACCACAAAGAGACAGCAACCGAACAGATGACAGTAGGCAGGAATAGTGTTAGGACTCCATATTTGCGCCTTGGAACATCACTCATGTTAGCCGTGCTTTAGTGGTTTACAAAACAAATCATGGGCATGCTAGCCAAGATGAAAAGCCCTCCGCAACAAAGGAAAACCCTTCAATTTGTGCACTTGCAACAATAATTGCCCACGAAAGGATTCTCAATGTTTCCAACACATACTGAATATTAATAAATTACCAACCTTTTAAAAACGAGTTCATAATAATTATTGTCCTACATAAGGGCAAACTTGCTTCACAACAAGACTGATAAGCTCGGCACAAAAGTGGGGATGAGAACCACATAGGTGAACTTACACATGGAAGCCAAAGAGGTAGCTGTAGGGGACTCTGCTGGAATCGTTCATGTACTGGCACATGTCAATCGCTGATGGGCACTGCCCACAGTCACTCCCATGCTGGCAACCTGATGCCTTCCTGAACGCACACAGAGGTGGGAGGCAAGGGAAAGACAGAAAAACAGACAAAAAGTGGCAGGGGGAGAGCAGAAATCAGGGAAAAGACAAAGTCTACAAGCCAGTGGCAGGATACTCACGGCACTACTTTGGGCCCATCGCTGACCACCACCCCCTTGTCATTGGGCACTGCAACTGAGCTGTACTCTATGCCCTGGTAGGTCTTGCGGAAGAGGTATTCCCTGTAGTACTTGAGCCCCTCATACAAGGCAGCCATGATGAAGATGCCAATCATGGATCCTAGTAACCCTCCTATACTGTTAACCTTCCAACCTTCGAAGAGTATCGTGGCGCTGCAGCCAGCATGAAAGTACATCTTCATCCCTCCATGGTCCATCCCTCCGGTACCGTTTTTGTCCATCCCACCGTGGTCCATTCCACCATGATCCATTCCTCCATGGTCCATCCCACCGTGGTCCATCCCACTGTGGTCCATTTCCCCTCCACTGTGGTTCATGGAGTGCATGGAGTGGTCCATTTCGTGTATGGCGTGGCTGGTCCCCTCCGTCGTCGTGGCCATCCCCATCATGGCGTGGTGATCGTGGGACATGTCTGCTGTCTCAGGAATCCTATTGTGTATTGTGCACTGCAACTGAGAGAAGGCCTTGGAATGAAGCCACCTTACCACCCACTAAAACCCAGTCTCTCTCATCCGCACCAATCACAGCCAATAATGGACAAGTGTCTCTGAACTGAACTGTTTAAAATTCGCCCCAACTCCACCCCCAACCTTCCTCCCTGCCTTATATCCTGCCTCAAACTGTAAACCATATTTCCTGCCACACAGAAAAGTCAGAAAGCACCCTTATCTAGTCTCAAGGACAGGGTTTTATCAACATGGTGGGAAGGGGGGAATACACATCTGCTGATTATGAAACTGGAAATAACTTAAATATTTTTGCCTCCCAGCATCATCTCAAGACCATCCTATTGTTCTCAAAGGCAAAGCATTCCATTCCTGGACATGTTTTGGAGGTGGGCAGCACGTACCCAAATTCCAGGAATTCTCCCTCAAATGGAATTTCATTAAAGGCAGAAGGCTATGGAATTTGTGGAATTGCAGCGCAGGAAGCCGCTTTGGCCGCAATTTCCTCCTTATCGCAGGATTGGGGTTTGGCTCACAAACGGATCACCAGTTGATCGGTTGCAATTATTTGCCTACATGTGGCAACGACTCAGGCCAAATAGAGCATCACGGGAAAGCACTGGGAACAGATGCTTCAGCAATTTGCTTACTCAGTCAGGCGTGCATGTCAACAGCCTTGCATGACAACCATGACAAAAATGTAAAAATAATCTGATGTGGCTATGAGGCAAACAATAAGGCGTCATATGGTGATAAGAAATTCCCACAAAGCTCCCCGAAAAATATGTCCAGTTAATAGCACTGTACAGCATTGACAAATATGTACATAAGCTGCCAATAATGTAGCTGTTTGCAAATTTCCAAATGAATACTGCATGGAGGTACTGCCCTTAATCTTTGCTGAACATATTGCCACATGCTTTGACGCAGTTGATCACAGTTAGCACAGGTGCACCTTGTTGGGGCACATTGTAGCTGGAAAAACCACAGCACTTGGGGCTTCGAGCTGGCAATGGTTAGCTATTGTCTGGCTTATCTCCAACATGTGGTTAAACCAAAAACCCACTTCCAAGCTCCTGTGGCTCCACAAAAATTTATATCACCATTTTCATAAGTCGTATAAGCTATTCATGAAGACACATGCAAGGGGCGAAAAAAGGGTCTTGGCCTTGAAGAGATAAATTCTGAAGGATGTTGCAAATTCCCACTAAGGCCGTCCCTGCAACATTGTTACTTTCATATCTGCATTTGATTAAAATAGCAAGTGTTGATGCAGCAATACAATGTGCTAAGAATAAGATCAATGACCAAGTAAATACTTATTGTATAGGGATGAGAATGGGATAGAATTGCTGATGTTTAGATAACGCTGTGTATATGTAAATGCAGTGTGACATTTTCCTAATCAATGGTGCATTGTGTATGTTAACTTATTACTTTTTGAAAGAAAGGTAGACCAAACAGGATTTTTTTTGGGGGGTCTACTACCAGTGCCTTGCATTTCTGCTATGCTGTAGGTTCACATTTTGGCCATACGCCCTAAAATGGGGTCAGATTTGTTTCGATAAGCTGTGTTTTTTTGTTTTTTTTTCAATGTTAGTTTACTCTCACCAACAGATGCAGGAATGGTACTTACACAAAACGAAGATTACATAATTGGCATAAACCTAACAAAATGGTCACACAGATTTAAAGGTCTAATGCATCCTAATCCTATCTATTATCCTTGCCAGAAGGAAGACAGAGAAGTTTGCACCTGGTGTATCCATTTCAGAATCACTAGGATAAGGAACAGTTCGGCAATCTTACTGGAGAGATACACTTGCACTCTAATGAGTGGTACATTATGCAAGGAAAAACCTGCATCAAGTAACTTAATTTCACAACCATTACGTGACGTGGCTGCGCAGTTGGGTACATCACATGTTCTTATCTCTAGTGAGGACAGAGGTCAATTCAGATTATTGCAGAAGCCCCCCAATTGCAAGGAATGAAACAACCATGCTTCTTTTTAATCCACTCTAGTGCCTGTATTCTCAAACCGAGCTGACAGGCTCTCAAAAGATGGAAGTTCAGACATAGTTCACATGGTGCTGTGTTTCTGAGATTATTTCTCTGTCCTGTCAAAACAAGGTTGCAAATTGAGAAACAGCGACAAAAATTTTCAAAACGTGCAATGATCTGTCAGTGTCAATTATTAGTTTATACTTTATAAGATCAAAAATTCCAGAATTCCACTTGGAATGATTCTTACTGAGGCACACACATCACGGTTAGTAATGATACAGGCCTACAATAGAGCAAACTTTGCAAGTATTTCTAATTATCATCCGTAAAACAGCATGATTATTTTTGTAATTGCTGGCTTGGTGCCACATATGATGTTTCAGAAATCAAGTTATTGATATACAAATATTAATATCAACAGTTTAATGATATAAATAATATCTATGATATAAATAATATCTACAGTTTCATTTGAGTTTCAGTTTCCTGCCACTTGATAATATTAAAAATGTATATTACATTTAAAAAAATTAAATCAGAAATTCAAGATTTGCCTGGACAGCCTTGTTTTTATTACAGGACAGTACTGTATTGTTAACAATTATATTTTGCTAATTATTTTTGTTGACGTCTTAATGGTATAATTTTAAAATGACACTAACCTAACCTCCCTAAGTTCCTAATGCACTTACATGTAGGCCTAACTGATCAGTTTCTCCATGTTGCATAGAAATGTGTATGATCCTAGAAATCCTTATAAAATGGATCACCCATCTGTCAACCTCTTTCCCTGTATTTTTTGGTCACGACAAATGGCTGATTAGTGAAGCATACTGTATTTGGGGAGGAAGCCAGTCCATGCCCCAAAAACTGTCCATTCCGAATGGGTTTTCACCACAGAAGAGTCCTTACAACCCTCGCCAAGGCTCGACATTAGGCAGCTGTTGTCTTCCCAGTAAATCAATCAGTTTTTGCATAATCATTGCAGGCTTGGGCAAAAGATTAACCAAAAATGCCTCACCACTTCCCTTTGAACCGTCTGAAATACTTATTCAAGCTACAATTTTACAACTTGTTTTCTTAAAGACCACCAAATATGACACAGTGAAATCTGGCTCCAGCAGACCCTGGATTCCCTGGAAACGCGCTGAATGCAGACTCCGAGTCCCAGTGGTTGATTTTCAATGCACGTCTGTCCCATTATATTCTTTTACTAATTCCACGGAAGAGAGCATACAGATTCCACTGATTCAGTTTCCCTCCTGATCTCCGCTCTACAACACTGACTTGCATTTTTGATTTTAATTCACCCCACACCCAACCAACATCCACACTTTGTAAACATATGGGACATGGCAAATGTTGTGTGAAGAGCTCCAGTTGTCCCTGCACATTCAAAATGCCAAAGGTCTCCCTTCCCAGAGGCAGTAAATAGGGGCGTGCCAATAGAGTGAGGGGCATGAAATATTGAAGGTGGCGAGAGACAAACGGGCAGCATATTGTGGGGGTTTGGACAGATGGGAAATTATGCTGCACTGTGGAACGATCAGCTGACGTAGTGTTTCCCTTCCTTACCTGGCAGTGACTCGGGTGTCTGGGCTGCGGGCTTCAGCGCCTAGCGAAGGTGGACGGGGAGGCAGGAGCAGCAGATGTTGCCCTCGCCGTCTTCCCAGCACCATCGGCCATCTCTCCGTCTCTCGCCTACCTACCTCCAGCCAGACCTCCTCCGCCTCCTCATTTTTTCCACTCTCTCCCCGCCCCCGCCCCCATCCACTTCCAGCCTCCCACCTCCCTCCCTCCCACCCTCCACCTCCACATTTCCCCCGTTGCCAGGTCACACACTCACGCAAATCGCAGGAGGGACATTAACACACCCACTTTATCACGTCGTCTGTACGTTTCACTACCATTCGAATTACAGCTGCAATTGGCACAGGAGAAACGATGAAATTCTTACCTGTCCAAGCTGTCCAAGTGTCGATGAGGGCGGTGTGGATCTGGCAACCTGCGTTCCAAATTAAGATGGCGGCCGAGTGAGAGTGGAGCTGGCGCACGGGGTGGTGTGAATGCAGACGAGATTTACACACACCAGCTGAGCTTGTCGTGTGGGCTGCGTTGTCAGGAGCGGTAGGTAGGCAGGGAGTGAGGGTACGGACCGACGCGGCTGGCATTGCTTGGCTGTCGGCCGAGTTGTGTCGATCGCGAGGATCTTGTTGTGTGTCCAGTCACGTGACGGCAATAAGTGACCGGGAGGAATGGATGGTCGCGGAAGAGAACTTTACTGACAACGCCTTCACTTTGCAGGGACTGTCTCGAGTGAAGAGGAGGAGGGATGCTTTTCGGAGGGGACGACGACGATGCTGACTTTACGCTTCCAACAGGCGGAGGAAGGTGGGTTGTCTTTTTCAGGCGGAATGTGAAGGACAGCCACTGCAGGCTATAGTCTAGACTGGTCTGGACTAAGGCCTGCAGGGCATATGCCAAAGGTTACAGAAGTAATGAAAAATTATCTCAGAGTTAACTAATCACCAGTGGAAAGGACTTTGTCATTCCCTTTGTGTGAATGGTACTTGCTGGACATCAGAGGACAGCGGAGTGGTTAGCTCCACAGATTTCCACCTCAGAGGTCGTGAGTTCTAGCCCTGGGTCAGAGAAAGGACACTTCTCATGTGGAAACAGTTTTTATGGGACATCTCCATGTCACTTGTGGTTGCTCTGGGATCTCACGTTTCCTGCCACAATCAAAATCCATCAAAGCACAGTGAATATTTAAAGTTGTTGATTAAAAAAGAATCCCCGAAAAGGCAACACCTATCATGGAGTAACTCTTCTGATAAATTAATTAAAATGTGCAGCACATCCTCTAATGCTTTGGAGTTGACACCATATAATATACCATCACTGACTCCTAATGTAATAATTGATTCATTATGATGCACGGAACCACACAAGCTCCTTTGCAACATTGTCAATGCTACTTTTTTTCTACAATTAGTAGATCACGTAGTGGTATGGCTCATAATGAGGAAACAACTTCATGAATCTGGCATGCACTCCTTTGTAAATTCAGATTGAATTTTACTTAAATCCTCATTATTCCACCATAAACCCAGTGTACATCTAACCAAGGACCTTCCTCTTCACTGGATCTGTATTATTTATGAAGTTACTGACTTCTGTGATGACAATTTTATTGCTTGGGTAATATTTGTGCACAATTTTCAGCTCAAAATTGGCCTCACTGTTTGGAATCGGTCAGGAAAAGGAAGAAGGGAACTCGAGCTTGACTTACATGGCCCCAAAACAGCCTAAAAAGACCCAGGTAGAAAACACCCAGAAATCCTCGAGGGAAGGACCTCCAGCCCAAATGAACGTCATGCATGCCGTTGCAGTGAATGCCTACAAACTGTAAGCAAACTGTCGTATAGTTGCATGGTTCTGCCTGTAACTCAGTGTAATTTGTGTGTAATTCGTTTACAGACAAGATGGAAATTACTCACCAGTTGGGAAGTTGGGAGCTGCCATACTTGGGAATAATGATATTTGCATCTATCAACTGCTCCTCTACAGAGGAAAACAGGAACAAGTTGCAGTTGCTAAAATTAACATGACATTCCAGTTCATGGTAAGAGCTCATAACTTTATTGAAGCATGTTGTGTGAATCAGTGCCTTCCAAATAAATACTTAATTATGGTAATTCCTTTAGCACCATGATAGCTAAATGTTAAATATTGTATACTTCCAAATTAGTATTAATAATTTCCACATGCACTGAGGAAGCATTATTGCTTTCCTTTGCATATGAGAGGTCTGAGATAAAAAATATCCAAGTCCACTGTTGGGGGGTCCAACACAAATATGTGCCGCAATTATGTATTTTAATGTCATTGGGTATTAACTGCACATTTGTGTACATACCTGCGGCAACATACATACGTAATAAAGTTTCAAGATTTCACCAGTGAAAGTTGAATAATCATCAGTTTTTGCTTCTTTTACGACCAATTTTTTCAAGTGGACTGGGTGGTTTTTGATCTCAGACCCCCATATGATGGTTGATATACTGAATGAGTGTTCACTAATTAAAAGCTGCCATTTATGAAGTTGCTTTTAAGAATTGTGCACACACAATTTTATTTCAGCTTGGCTTTTCAATTCAAAATAATGCCCCCTATCTATGGCATCACACTGGTATTATTACATTATCATTACACCCTGCAGATCTCTTGTGTGTGTGTTTCACAATTACAAATTAGTTTAATATTAACCCAGTTATCTTTATTTTTTATTTTTTATTTTTTATTTTGGAGAGATTCATTGTGGACGCCCTGGTATAATTTACAAAAATGTAAATTTCAGCCTTGGTTTGTTATCAGCTGAAATGACACAACAGTTGACTTAGGATATAACAGCCTTGGTTATAGCAAACTGAATTCTGCGGTCCCTTGAAGTCTGTTACATCCTGAGTGTACTGTGCATTGTTTTCATAGTTGTTGATGGTTAATGGTCCCCATGGTTGTTAAGCTGGAGGTATGCACATGTAATTACTTGCACAGTTTTTGATACAGTAGTGTGAGTAATAATCTTACTAATGGCATATTTTAAGATTGTTGTAATTTATGCCACTGCTCTTAAAATTTAGGGTTTGCTTGAAAATTATTCCAGGTGCAGCCAAACAACTACACCAGCTTTTATGACAACCAGAGGCAAAACTGGTCGATGATGTTTGACTCCACTGCTGACATGACTGAATTTGCAAAACAAGTTGCTGTTGCCAAAGTCAACAGCCTGGATGGAAAACTGGAGTCAGTTGTTATTCAAGATGTGATCTTGGGTGAAGGACCTGAAATCAGTTCTGGCAATATGGTGGAAGTTAGCTTTACTGGATGGATATTTGCTAACAAGGAGCTAGGAGAGGTTTGTATTATTTTACAAAGTAATGTGCCTAGTTTGGTAACCCTCAGTTCTTTATGACGAAGGAATTCCCAGCCCATACATCCTTGAGAAGCTAGGGAAAAAATTGGTGATTCCAGTGGTGTCAAAATATCTCCCTGGTGAGGTTGGTCACTTGCATAATCAGGTGTACCCTCCATTGCATAATCACATTCCTGAGCATGCTCCAATTCTTTATTGAACATGATTGTGTGTACTCTGTTCGTAATAACTTTACACTTTGAAGAGGAGAGCAAACTCTCCTTGTTAATTCATTTTTATGTTTTTTATTGAGCAGCGTACTGATTTCTCTTGTTTATTTGGGTTCATTGCACAGTAGATGAAGCAGTACTTCAGTAGTAATGACAACTCCCGTTCAAAAGACTAATAGTGCATTTATATTGAAGGAAATGTGGAGTGAGACTGAAGACTCACCATCACCAAAACAAACCTCCCCTTGAACAGCAAAACCTTGTTGTCAGGAGATTAGGCAACTGTTGATAACAACTATCCCCATTGTGCTCGGGCATCAAAGCAATCAAATGTTTTCTGGCACAAATAAATAAAAAAACCAATGCAGTGATTACACTGGACATGTTATTCCACGATCATTGCACCCACATTATATCACAATAATCCAGAACTATGCTTGAAGTCTTAATATGTTATTAGTTATTACCTCATACCAGAAATAGCTGTATAGCCTGACCAGAAGCTAAAGAGAGTTGGTGGGTTTTTCCCATCAACCCAAAATCCCCCACCCCCTCGAAAATGCCCCACTTCCGGACAATCTTAATCCGCAAAAGGGTTTGGAAAGGTCAGACCGGAATACGGTGTTGCCCATCAGCAGTACAAATCTTGGAACAGGTCGTGCGGTCGTGTGCCCTTATTACAATTTCTTATACGTATAATAACCACAGATCCACAATTACGGCAACGTCTCCTTTTAAACTGACCTTTCCGAACCCTTTTGCGGATTAAGATTGTTGGGAAGTGGGCATTTTCGAGGGGGTGGGGTGGCTGTGGGGGATTTTGGGTTGATGAGGAAAACCCACCAACTCTCTTTAGCTTCTGTTCAGACTATAACCCTCTTGGTCTTACCAGCACAAGGTACAGTTGAACCAAAACCGCCCAAAACTAATGAAACTTTCGAGGTAGGGGAGGAGAGATGGGGGTGTGGGTGGTGTGGATTATGCGAGAGAGAATAAGAGTGTCCTCTTCGTTGGGAGGAGAGTCTGCTACTAAGCCCTCCACTACATTATGTTTTTAGCATCACTGCCTTCTAATTGCACTCCCACTGCCACCACTCCTGAGCTCAGTCAGGCTCTGGGAAAATGACAGCCTGCAATGCCAAACACCTGTTTCCATTGACCCAAAATGCAGGGACAATCCTGCAGGCAGATGGCATTTGACATCTGCATTTGGTGACATTGCATGGCTGGGAGTGTCTGAAGTGGCGTGGTGACAAAGTGATTTACTGCCTTTCAGAGTCTATAATTTGAGAGTATAGAACAGTGGTTCCCAACCTTTTTGGGGTTGCAGCCTCCTTTTATGATAGTCAAGTAACCTGCGGACACCCCCCCCCCCCACCCCACCCCCCACCCCAACCCCAACTCGAGTATTTGTCGTAAGATAAATGTAGTGTAGGCATTAAAATCACATGCAAGTCTTTTTAAAAACCTTTGTTGTGAAATTTCCCATACAATTTATTGCAAGTAAAAATAACCACAGCCACCCCCTCGACCCCCTAGGTTGGGAACTGGTATACATAGATACATTTTGTACAAACCTCACATGTCAAGATATCAATAATGACAATCTCAGCATGTCCCCACTATTGCACAAGTCTTATAAAAAATTTTATTTTTTAAAAATTAGCCCTTTGCTGTAGATCAACTCCAACATGAGCATGCCAAGCAGGCTCTCCTCCCAACGAAGAGGGCTTTCTTATCCTCCCCTTGCATAATACATTCCACCCATTCCCCCATCTCTCCTCCCATACCTCTGTGTGTTCATTAGTTTTGGTTGTACTTCGGGCCACTTGGACCAAAAGTTGTTACATCAACCAGGTGAAGTGACTCTCCAGCACAAATGGAATGTGATGCATGTGGACATCTTGAGTTTTGGAGGCATATGAATTTGGTGTTTCCCCCACGTGGCTGCATTGATTTAGTGACTGTCTTGTAGTCAGATTTCTAAGTGCAAATGCTTTAAGAATTGTGGAGGAACGCTTTAAAATTTACATCCTGTAACAACCAATGCACTACTTGTAATGCCACTTGAAAATCAATATGGATAGATATTGGGATTTTGAAATAATACTTAATGATATTTATTGCTGTTGCAGGTGTTTGACAGCACTGCAAATGGTCAGAAACCATTACGCTTCAGACTGGGAAAAGGCAAAGTAATGAAGGGCTTGGAAGAAGGCATGGTTGGCATGCGTAAATCTGGAAGGAGAATCGTTGTTGTGCCACCACACATGGGATATGGGAATCAGGTATGTTAGCATTTCTGCATGAGTATGTACATAATTAATTGTTACATACTTTACAATGTTACTTGCTTACCAGGCAGAAGCCAAAGTTCCAGTGCATTCCACCTTGGTGTATGACATAATAGTTAGTAACACCAGGCCTGGGAAGGAGAAGGATCCATCTGGATTGTCAAGATCAGAAACACCTGTGACTCAGGAAGGTGACAAGAGTGGGAGGTACTTATCCAAGGCTGATATTGCTTGATGATAGATAGTTAAACATTAATATGGTCTCTACCGTATCTATAAGTGAATTCACTCCAGCTTGGAGTATGGTAAAGTGGCGTTATATGCATAAAAACAAGCTTAACAAAACTTGCAGTCATAAAGTCTCCAATGACTTATTACAATAACCAGCTCTGTTGTTATCCTTTCACTATGAATGAGCAGGCCCTGCTAAAATTAGTGACGAATTTACTAAAAATAACTACAAGTAGCATGTAGTCATCATTGCTGATAATTCACAGAACCATGTACGGTACTGTAGATGATAATAAATTCATAGGTTTCAAAGTATATTAGTAGCTACAATTTGGCACTTACATGAATATTCACAGAGTACAGTGGAATCCTCCTATACTGTAAGCACATTGGATATAACCCTTTCAGCGCCATGTACCGAACGGTCGGTACTAAGCAAGTAGAAAGGTCGGTCCCTTCATATTTCCAGCAGCACCCTAACTGACTCTAACAGGGCATTTTTTTCCTTCCTTTTACCTGAATCTGAGCTGTTTTAAGGCATAAACAGGAAGCAGGCCTACCCTACATAATTTGTCAAGATAGTGTCACAGCTAGGTGAAAAGTCTGGACCAATAATTCTTTTTGGCATTGACTGCCTGTTGGTACAGGGTTCCTAAATTGTTCGTAACTGCCTTCCCGCGTCTGGACAACCCATCCCAACCTCCCTAGGACTCCTGCGAGGGCGGTACACTCTAATTAAAAGACTTCTAAGAAGTCATTTTTCAGCTTTGAAACCTGCTCCAGTTTCCCCCTACCTCCCCGCCCCTTGTAGCTTACGTCAGGTGGAAGGTCCGGTGCAAATGATGAATGGCAGTCTCTTTTTCAAATTAGTTGTGGAGGATAAACAAAATGGGGTTAATTTATTGAGAACATTTGAAAACATCAACACTTGTGCATTATGTATCATGACATGCTATTTTATGCCATTTGTGTGTGTGTGGGGGGGGGGGGGNGCCTCCCCTAGTTATGCCAATGTGACTTGAATATAAATTCCTTTCAGTTGTGACAGGCTATTTAGCTAGATCAAAATTTTGCACCATAAAGAGGGCCAATTACAGAAGGTAGCCGTATTGTGTGCCATATATTGCCAGGTCTTCCTAGACCAGAAACATGTAAAAAGACATTATTTCGTACAATTATCTACTTGCTATTTCACCACAGTGAAAGAATGTTAGCTTCCTGAAGTGAAAGTGGCATATAAAGCCTTTTCAGAAAGTTTTTACTTTCTGGTATCTAAAAGGAAGAATAAATAATGCAGAGCTCACTCCCACAAAAGTTGTAGGTGTGGAAAAATTATGTTAAATCCTTGAAATTAGGTTATCCTTGTATGAATAATTATCAATTCTTAGAATAGTACCAGTGTCAAAAATCCTTCATTGTTAGTTGGATTTTTGAAATGTTTGACTGTCATTGTTGCCCATTGTGATGTCAGAACTATTCTAAGGCTAAGTACATTAGATTAGAGCAGCCCCCGGACACTTATATTGCAGCACAATAGAAAAGGCTGTGCCGTTATCTCTTCCCACCCAGGTGCTAGTGTATTCCCACTGGAATACTACTCGCTGCATCATAACGACTGGAGACCCTGACGGTACAACTCTGCATTAACACGTGCTACTGATAGCGTTACACCAAGACGGCTGCCGGATGCACCCAGCAAGTAGTATTCCACACCTTGATTCCATTGCAGATATACTAGCACCTGTGGGAAGGGTTAACAGCACGCAAGATGACGGCGAGTGTCCCGACCTATTCTTCTAAGACCATGGAGTAGACTGATACCAATATGTGTTATTTTTTCAGTGGTGAAGATGCTACCGTGAAAGCCAGAAGTGCATCTCTATCCGAGGCTTTGAGCAGCAGTCCAAAGTCAAATAAGGCACACATAATATCCCGAATGGCTCGAATGGGCCAGGCTACTCTCCCTATGCCAAGTCATGTGACTTCTCATCCCAGTGATTCTTCTGAAAATGAAGTAAGTTGGCCTACATTTACTTGTACATGGGACTTCTAACGATTACCTTCACATTGGGACCATTATTTAAAGTAAGAGGGCATCCTTTTTCTGATGTTGTTGGCATGGAATACACAGGTATTACAGGCCAATTAAAGATGAAATCTGTTGAGGGAAGCAATGAGATAATATTCTGGGGACATGTGGCTGGGAAGGAAATGCAAGTGAGAGGTGTTTCTGTCTGCTGCTATCTGCTATGGTGTCAAATTCCCAATGTTATGGCCAATGCAGATTGATACAACCAGTCCTACTTTCTAAAAATAATGTAGGATGTCCCTATAGTCAGTTCAGATTTGATGATATAATACAAGAATTGTGAAACAACCAGCTTATCAGTAGTATCCTATCCTCCCCAAAGCAACAGGTTATCTCATTATGACCACTTGGCGTTGAGGCAGATAATCTGCAACTGTCATGTGAGTCATGTAGAGAGGAAGGTTAGTAGTGTTTGTATTTTGAGGCATGACTGACCCACAAGAGTAAGTCAGCAAATAATGTACCGTACCCTATATTTTAGAGGGCAAATGATTGCACTCAATGCAACAAAAACAATGCTTCTCTAAATGTACCTCTCTCTNCCCCCCCCCCCCCCAACCCCCCATCCCCAACTCAGTCCAGTAAACTTGTTGCATTTGCCATGACAGTACACTGGCAATGGAAGGATCCATTTTGCTTTGTAAAGTCTCACTTTTTTTTTACTGTATCATGAAATAGGAAGCATTTGAGTCAGGACTGTAGTTTATGTCTGACACACCATTTAATGCAACTCTAGTTTTAAAATACAGATAATATGGTCACTGTGTACAGAATATTTCAGAGTTGCATGACATTTGACGTGCCATTTTTAGGCACTTGAATACACCGATCTGTTGCAAAATATATAATTTTGTTTCATTTGAACATTCACTCTCTCATAATTAAGGCATCCCAAGCCAGAATGGTCATGTTGATGCAGAGAACAATACTTTGGTTTGTGGCACTTTTCAGTTATCAACATAGGTGGTGTTACCTTGTATGGTTCTGGCACTCTTGGGAACGACACAAAACATCAAATGATGGTCCCAGCAAATTTCTATAGTGTTAGCATGAAAACAGACAATTTCAGTATTTATTTAGGAAATATTGCTTGTTATAGGATGTCACTTAAAAAAAAAAAAATTATTGTACCCCGTTCTCAGTCCTTGGGCTCTTTTTAGGGGAGTGGGATACCACCATTTGTTGGAACCATATATGTATTGTTACCCCGTGCTCGAGCCATTGCGGCTCGTTTTGGGGGGAGGGGGACAGTTCCCAAGGGGGGGCATCCACGGTTTATAGTCACTCACGACTCTCTCAGATCACCAGACCTTTTCTCTGGCCCCGGGCAGCTAAGGGAGTGCAATGCTGCCCCGGCGTGTCGGGTGAAAAGCGGAAAAAGACCCGGCCAAGCAGAGGTGACGGGGACGGGATTTGAACCCCGGCCTCCCGCTTGGCTAGCCAGTGGCGTAACCACTAGACTACCACGCCTCCCTATGTTGGAACCATATACTGGATATGTTTAGTTGTTCCAAGGGTAAGTAGGAGGGGATGTGCAAAGTGCAAGTGCAATGTCATATATTGGTCATTTTGTGAACTCCCCCGGGTGGATTAGTCTAGCGGAAATTTCCACCCGAGACGAAGCCAGAGATGGCCCAACTCTGCACGAGATGAAGGGGGTGTCCCCGGGCTGGGCTCGAACCCGGGACCTTAACATCCGTGGGTGCGTTACCACAGCACCACTCCGCCTCCCTTACAGGATATCACTTACTCTCTTAATTGGTGTGAACCCAGACAACTACAGTATTTATTATAGAAAAAATCAACATTTTAATCATTAATCACTTGATCAGTGAATACAATCTTAAAACGAACCATAAACTGCCATGCCCTTTTCCATTTAGTGCCATGCCCACAAATTGGTTTCTGACCCATCCAGAGCTCTCCTTTGCTTGTTCTCCCAGTTCAATGTGCAATTATAATTTGGTAATGTTCATCCCTTGGATTATATATGTGAGTGAGGGACTGTTATTTGCTTTTGTTTGTTAATAGTCAGCCCCCACGAACTGCCTTAATTGAATTCTTCTCCCTGGGAAGACTTGAATGTGATTACTGAGAACGATGAAAGGCTCACCAAGATGTGGAGTTGCGATGCATCTTGCATTTTACACAAGGTACAGCCCCAAGCTAAAGTTGGGGATGCTGTGGGACTTCCCTGACCTTCCTTTATCCAACTAAAATTAATGGACTCTTTTTGGGCCAAGTTAGCTGCTTTAGGGCCCCTAGTCTGATGACCCCGGGTAAGCTATCCCGGGGGCAATCACCATGGCAGCATATGTAAAAGGATAGCAGTAAACAACCAGTTACCCCAGGGGGGCAAGCTACCCCGGGTCACCAGACTATATACCTATATAGTCTGGTGACCCGGGGTAGCTTACCCGGGGTCATCAGACTAGGGGCCTTAGGCGAATGTTTACGTATTTATAACCATATATTTGATACCGTAATGGTGGGGGTTGGCAGAGCACCCTGATGAAGGGGAGGGGCTGCTGTCTCCAACTTTATGCTTGGGACTGTACCTTGGAAATTATAATGTGCGAGACATGACAATTCAGTGCTTTGGTAAGTCGTGTGTCATACTCAGTTATCACATTGCATTGGGGTAACTGTAACAGTGTAATGGATAGGGTTCAAATATGGCAGTAGGTGAGAGCGGCCCTGTAACAAAAAATGTATGGTAATATATGTGCAGTAGTTCTTAAAAACTAGAGTTGCACCTCTTGGTTAGTACTATTGTTCATCTAATGCAGCCTTTTCTGCCATTTCTTCTCAGGAGGAAGGCACACATGAGCCTGTAGGTTTGATTCACAAGCCTGCAGTTCGACCTCGTGCCATATCATCACAGGGCCAGCCTGCCTTCCAAACTGCTCCTCCTGCAATGCATCAGGAGCCGCTCCTTAGCCAGCAGCCGCTCCTACCTCAGCAGCAGCCACAGCCTGTGGCCATGTATCAGTCTCCCCTAAGGGCTGGGTTCATGCCTGATGCAATGTATGGGATACCTGTGTCATACCAGAGTGTGCCCCAGGTGTCCACGCCTGTGCTCAACTCTGGTGGGGCTGCCATTGAGACTCATCTCAGTCTTCTCATGTCAGAGAGTAGATCACAGAATACAGAGGTCAGGATTGCTGTCAGCAGAGTGTCTGATCGGTTGGAGCACATTATGAGCAAGGTTGGACTTTTTTCTTCTTCTCCATTCTTTTTTTGGAATAAATTTGTGGCTGTGGCTAATGCCTCCACATAAGCTGAGTTTTTAAACTAGCATTATTTTAAGAGATTAATCGCATGGGACAGCACAAAGTGGAGGTGTGGTTTCAGCATGGCTTATCATTCCCTACACCTAATCAACATATGCCTCTCAAAAATTAGTGTGACTGGGCTGTTTTAAACATAAGTAATTTGATATGAACTGCACAGTTAGGATGGAATGCTCCCTGACAGATCATCAATGACTGCAAGAAAAGCTCATGAGTGAAACAGCCCTACTTGCCCACGCTGATTATTTTACTGCAGAAGTCCACATTTCAGAAAGGGAGAATTGTGGATTATTTACAACAGCAACAAGTTTAGAGAGAAGAAATCAAGAAATGCATGAGAGATGTGACGATGAGGACTACATTATCATGTCATGATTGTTGGTTTTCTTTAAACTGGTTGCTGGGGTAGACAATCTGTAACATCTTTCCTGCCTGTATTGTTGAATTGCAGACTTTTTAAGTGTACCTTGTGGATTGCTTTTATAAAGTGAAAGTAGTAGACATAAGTTAGTTTTTGTAATCTGGAAAATTACTCATATGGATTTTATTAGACATAGCAGGATACCCGGTGTTGCTCGGGTTATGAAATACTTTTCCATGTAGGTGTAAGTCACTGATTTGGTAGTAACCTTTGAAATAATTATGGCTATACAATGTTGGCATACCTGTAACATGGAGCATATTGCATGTGCATGAAGTCCAAACACCAAACTGCGGATGTCAGATTGTAAGAGAGTAGGCCTACACAATAGGCCTTAAAAATCCAGCAAAAGTTTATAATGAAAAATTGAAGGTTGTGCAGTAAATGTAGAATAGCATTGAAAGACCGGCACCTCTCTTAGTCATTCCCCAACCCCAAAATGGCCAATCTGGCCTGGATGACTGTGCCAGCAGGCAGCTATGGGGTCGCTGGAGAACTCAAGGCCCACCACCACGTTAAGGTTAAGGTGGCGCATTAGTAAAAATACGGTAGGTGCATTTTTGAGGGAATTTTATATTTTTGTAGCGAAACGCACCGTTAATCGGAAAAATCGCGAAGAAGGTGCCCAGCGCAAAGGTTTGGCCTTTACTATATGGTACCATACTCGATATGATTGCATTAAAATTGTGGACATACGGGCGCAGAAGTGTCCATTGCACCATTTTTGGCGCCCGTACGGCCGCAGAAGCGTGGACATGTCGAATCCCCATATGCTGCCCATGCATAAGCGAGTTTGTTTAGGTCGTCACCAAGGGCTTCATTGTTACCTTCTTTTTTTTTTTTGCTAATGCGCCGGTGTAGATTATGGAAC
>KZ539446.1:0-16721 GCA_000934665.2 Catajapyx aquilonaris
CGCCACCAATTCTACCCCCCCCTATCGATACATACCCCCCTCTTCACCCCGAATCGATCGAAACCGAACCAATCTGCACCCCTCTCCGTCCGCATCCCGCAGGTCGGCGCCGAGATGGCGTGACGTCATCACACCATGGCTCCGGCGTGCTAGAACTGGTGACTGAAGAGTTCTAAACGGCGAAGGTGAGTTGGATAAATATATATACTAACCTTCCTCATGCGCACTTGACCCATATACACGTAACCGATATTTCCGGGAGGGGGACCCACCTTATTATTTCGTGCATTTGTAATAACACTCATGCATTCCGTAACTGGGGCTTGAAATATTTCACCGGGGACTCGGTTTTAATGCGACCCTATCGCAGGGGCACGCGATCGGAGACACACGGGGTAATAGCGTTCAGAGGCAGGATGCAATTATAAATATTTTCTGAGAAAATTGGCCCAATTATTCGGCCGGGCCCCGGTATAAATGCAGCCTTCCCAGCAAGGGGGGGGGGGGGGGGGNCTTTTAGGCTTTTAACGACGGAATTCAGAGAGGTTCGGTTTGTTCAGCCTGTGCATATCTACATCCAGAAACACCCGGTAGTGCTGCGTGGCACAGTTTTGGCGGGAGAAAATGACATAACCGTTTTCCACAAAGTTCGGTTTCCAGGAACTGTGGGGTTGCCTGTGCGTTTCGACTCGCAATCCCGAGTTCCCCCCCTGCTGCTATACCTTTTGATGGGTACGCAAATGACACCCTTTTGTTACGGGTAGATATCATCATCTATTTCTGCCGCACGTATTGAAGCTCCACGCCACAGGCACTCTACAGTACATTACGCGATTCTTTGAAGGGGAACGGAAAAAAGAAAGTGACTTAGCCGCTGCCTGCGAATTCGATTTTCCTGTTCATGAAAGTAGGTATCACAAAATAGAATGGGCGGAAAATCTTGCCCTGCAGCCTCTCAAGCTCCCGCCACTAAAATTCTCGTTCATCTGGAATTGACATATCGGTTTACGAACTGCAGATTGGCCATCTGCCGTAAATAATTGAGTGCTGGGAGGAAAAGGATCAGGTATTGCTCCGGATGTCTTCAAAATAGTGGGTCGCATCCAGAAACTCGTATGGGTGAATTTCTCAGTTGTTGTTTATCAGAGAAGACAAAATTGTCATTGTGGGTCATTGTTGTTTGAATCTACAAATAAGCGGCTCATTTTCTAGCTGAAATGTGCAGCACCAATGTCTTTACATTTACTGCACACTGGCAGTTAGAATTCATTGCGGAAAAGTGAGCCCGGTGCGGTACCGGGAAAACTTTTCCTGGGCAATAGATTTCAGGTGTTGAACTCCGTAATGGAGAGAGAAGTTTGCCGAGATTCCCCAAGCAGTTTAAATATTACAGTGCATGTACGATTAATCAGGGCAGGGAGGGGGCATTAGGGATTAATTACGTGAGAATGGCGAATTTATTATCGCCGCAGGCAAGTTTGCCGCGGTATAGAATATTTCCGCAGCCTCCCTATTTAGCATATTTGGCGATTTTTTTTTTTCCTTCCGGAGTTTGGCTTCTCCGACAACTGTTTTCCAGGAGTTGGATGATTCCGGTTGCGGTTGGTTACTCTAACAACGAATCGATTATCCACAGGACTTCTCCCGTTGGAGTCAGTTCTTGTCGCAATTTCCCCCCTTTGTACGTGATGCACTCGTTTTAAGCCATTTGTGTGCGGCCCTTTATTGATTCGGTTCAATCTGATTTGGGGGTGAATCAAAGTCAGTTCTTCCGATCTACGGCCGCAGTAACGAGAAAATGATCGGAATTGAGGGAAATTGCTGCAGGAGACATCCAAAGTTCGACCTGCCCGTAATTTACTCCTGAAAATGACTCGGATTGGGTACAGGGGGAGTCCTAAAAAAAAAAAAAAAAAAAAAAAAAAAAAAAAAAAAAAAAAACCCTGGTGGTGATCAACGGTGCGGGCTTTTTTCCGCTCGTTTTTTTTGGTTGGAGGTGTGCGAAATGAGCGGTTGGAAAAGCGAGGGTTTTGATCAAACGTGGGGCCAGTTTTTTTCACGGTTTTATCAATTTTTAGATGTTGTTTACCTTGTCAGCGGCCGGCTCTGACATGGAAAATTTGCCCACTACATTGTCTTGTTTTCCCGGCCCACTGCGCTGTATCATTAGCGTTTGAAGACTATATTTCTGTAGGCTGATGCTCCAGGTGTTTGGTCAAAATTTAAGCAACAGTGCAGTGTAGCACAGATGGCAGACAAATGACGGTTGGCAGGTGGACAGACAGAAAGAGAGGCAGACAGAGAGACTCACAAACGGCTCTATTGACCAAAACGCATATTTATCCTTAATATGATGCTGCCCGTTGTACAATAGTGGCTGACGGGAAGCTCTGAACAGTCAGGATAAACATATTTATTTTGTGTCGTCACTACAGTGACCACATTTCGAGTGAGTCATTGCTATTGGTGTAAAAACTACTTATTTTTACCATTCAAAAATTGCAATAGTAGCAACTAGCCAGTTACCGCAGCAATTAGCCCGTAGCGCTACATTGGCCTGCAACATGGACGGTAGAAATGGGGCATTTTCTCCGGTTCTAGAGCAAGAAAAATAAAATAAAACGGGATATATCTCAGGTCGGACCGTATCCTCTAGAGATGCCCCTGCGGGAACGCAAGGTATTCCGGTCAGACAATCTAGAAGGAAAAAAAAGGAGGGGGGGGGGGTTAGAGTGGGCAATATTGGGGCGGGCCGAAACATGGCAAGAAAGTCGAGCTTTTTCGGTCCGGCGGCATTGTGATGGAGCGCGGTGATGAAAATGCCTGCAGCTTCTTGGCCGGACGTGAACTGACCGATAGCCATGGATTCGGAGGGAATGTTATGAAGCAGGGAAATGACATCTGCAGGGAAGTCACGTCTTCATACCAAACTTTTTTTTTCTTCTTCTTCTTCAATGGTCTTTTTTTTCATCATATTCCTTATTCACCTGGGTTGTCCGAATCAGTGGCATGGTGTAGGTTCAATATTTAATTGGACGAGGACACCTTTATAATGTATGGACCGAGTAGGAGGAGGGGTTTGCATACATTCCATGGAAACTGGCGGCCACTTCAACAATTATACGTCAGTCTTGCTACTGTCGGGGAGTTTGGAGGGTCCGGGAAAAAAAAGGTCTCATTTGCCACAGAGGAAGAGTGATGCTTTGCCAGAGTCAACTAGGGACAGGCACTTCACGACCCCCTCTTCTCTTCTGTCTCTTTCGGAGAGGGGGAGGGATGAGTGAAAGATATCGGATATTCCGACGGTGCTCTCCCGCAGTGACGCTTCGTGTTGTATATGCCCTGCGGCGCTGCAGGGGGGGAGTTATATTTCCTGAAGGATTTTTGGGACAGGAATTGTTTCAGAAGTGTGTACAGTCAAAATCAAAAGAATGTTTGGTATGTTTAGCGAAAACGGGCCAAAAATGCAAAAAAAAAAAAATACTGGATATGCAAATGAGTTAGAATTGGGCTCAATCTCCATCTTATTGCTCTAGGCTCAGCTGCAATGGCCCAGATTTTATGAGTCGGGTTGGTCATCGTATGCATAGATGGGCATCAATAATGTGGGTCGTATAGCAGAGGAACTGACTTTTATAAAACGGGCGTCAAGTAGTCAAACAGCGAGCGGAATGGCTCATTAAGGAATCGTCTGCAGAGTTGGATAACTTCCTATTTCTGAGCGCCTCATTAGTCCATAAACAAGCAGTTTCAAGTGCTTAAAATCTGCTTACACAACCGGCCTCTGAGAAAACGCCACTTCCATAACTCGTAACTCTCTCGTTTAAGCCTGGGAAATTTCTGCTGCGGGGAATTTTTCGGGGGCGTGGTTTTGAGAATGGCCGGCTCATTTAGCCTCATTTAGTTCATCGCATATTCTGAAGGGAGTAATGGGACTTAAGTTAGTTAATCAATCTTAAAGAGCACACAATGCGTTTCGATGATGTCGAATTAAAGGCGCGAATCAGGACTCAAGGACAGGTTTGGCGTCACCAAGGCTCTTTAAACACAATCGATGAGCGGTGATAACAATGAGAGGGTGATGTGATGCTAATTAATTTTATTGCCATTGCGGGAGACGTCGAGTGTGATTGACTGACGCACTCTTAAGAGAGGCCCTGCAATACCGGGATGTTTTACAGCACTGCGTGATTTACGGCTCTCTTTGCATCCAAGGGCGAAGACTGGTATTGGCGCCTTCTCAGAAACAGTTAGCTCTTTAATATAACAATTTTACTCATAACAGTCAGAATGCATATAATATGGAAATTGTATACCAGTCGCATCAACAAAAATATTAAGGGTTTATGTATCGCGAACGTCTTTGCTACATAAGCAGGTTTAGATGTCTATGACAGTGCAACATTTGTCTTCAAAATGCAGTGTTGGAAAGATATTGAGTAGGTTAATCCCATAAGTGCAGCGCATATACGGGATGGATGGGAAGTAAAGGCATCACTTTCTTTGATAAGTCCTAAGCCCTTCAATTTTGGAGCAGCACCGACGCTCGGCATATTAATTGGTATCGCCATTGATTTTATTTGAGTACCCCGGGGATCACATGCTGGCAGTGACAGCCAGGAAGATCCTTTTGTCATAGTCCCATCCTACTCTCCCGTGGGGAGGTCATATTTCCTAAGGCGGTCTCAAGTGGGGGAAGTTGGCACCTACCCTTTATATTGGACCCTTCCCAAAAATTAGGAAGGGCCGTGGAAGGGGTTACCTCAACTTGAAAGTGTGGTGATAGCTGGTATTGCACACCATATGTTCCCTACAATGTAGGAAAAGCAGCTAATGCTGTACATCATTTTACTTCCAAGCAAGCCAAGTCCATTTATACACTGTATAGGGGTGGGAAGAAGTTTCAATTAGGTTACAGCACACTTGACGTCAGCATCACTTCCGCTCCATAAAGAAAATTGTTGCCATTGTGAATAATTGACTCTACTGTAGAAGTAAAATGCGTGTACTTCTTCAGTTGACGGTGCTCTATTGAATGCGACGTAATTGATATGCTTGTGCAGCTTGACCATTCGGCCCATCCTACCTCCCCCGCACCATGCGCCGTACAGTACTGTACCTCCCACCTAATATAAGCTCCGTCCATTCTCCTGGCTTGCAGCCTCTACAGTCTGTCTCTGTCTTGTTCATTTGTCAGATCGACGAGGACGCGCGGAAGTGGGACCAGAAGCGACGTAGCCATGGCCCCCCGCTGGCCGGGGTCGCGCCTGCAGTGGCCACCGCTTCTACTCATGGTGGCGGCGGCCATTGGAGTGGTGGTAGACGCATCCGACTCTCCGCTCGTCATCGAAACCACCAAGGGAAAGGTGCGTAGCAGTATTTCCAGCCCTGCGTTCGCATCTTCACGGATCGCTCGTCAGGGTGACTTAAGACAGTCGCACCTTCCCGGATCGCCCGCCAGGGTAACTTGGAGTCACCCTGGCGGACGGTCCAGGAAGGTGAGGCTGTCTTAAGTGTTTCCGATTGACTTTTTTCTTCTCTTTATATGACAGATACGAGGAGTGACGTTGACGGCGAGTACGGGTCGGGAGGTGGACGCGTGGTTGGGCATACCCTACGCGATTCCGCCCGTGGGTCCTCTCCGGTTCAGACACCCGAGGCCCATCGAGCGCTGGGACGGGATACTCGACACCAGGCGACTTCCCAACGGCTGCTGGCAGATAGTAGACACCGTTTTCGGAGATTTTCCAGGTAAGACGCCGCCGACGCCGACGCTTCCATTATCGGCCGTTGCCATGTGGGCGGCATTAACTTTTTGTGTGCATCGATACTCGGGTTATTTGGAGCGAGGCTAAACGTGGGTGTGAGAGAGGTAGATAGCCTGGTGTAGGAGTCGGGAGACTTACAGAGGGCAGCGAGCGTATGATCTGAAGAGGAAGTCTTAGGAGCTAATTATAAAGCTGATTTCACATTTAGGCAGGTTAACCACGTGAGCTGATGTGGGTGTAATGCGCCGGGAATGAATAGTTTGCGTCCAAAATCTGATCAAGGTATGCTTCAAATGATAACCAGGTCTGTGAGATGAAAATGGCGCAAGTTCCACTCATAACGAGCTAAAAACTGCGCTTCATCCAAAACGAGTTTATTCCACACCTTACACTCACACAATGTCCCTTGGCACATTATTTTGTGATACTGTATAGTAGCATTGAAATTTTTCAATAATAAAAGCATTCAAATGTCATTCTCAGTTGAGGTTTTGTCAGGAGCGTACTGTCGAGAAATGTTTAATATTTTTTTAATTGCAAATTTTTAACGTGCGGGGAAATTTTTGGCTGGTATAGCACATTAGGGCATATATGAAAAATTAATAGTCTTTGAGCATATCAGTTGGTGCCACTATAAAACATCCAATGGTACTAGTATCCAAAAGCACGCTTAATTTCATCAAAATGGAGCCAAATATTCAGCGGGCGTGTAATAATATTTGCGTCAAATATTTACCATGGCAGGGTTGAGTAGCTATGTTTGAAATTTCCTAAATTCATGCGCTTCTGCACACTTGCATGCCGGTGTAATAATGCATTCCGCGGTGTGTCAGTAGTGCCTCCCTGCGCATGTACAAGGTACATAGCATGAACATTCATTATCCGAGGAGCGTAATTGGTGACAAGAACAATCGATATAGGGGACAGTTCGACTAATTTGACCATTTTATAATCGGGAATTTTGCCCGCCAGCATTCAGAGAGAGGCCAATTTTAGGCAGCTATTGCTCGAAATTAGACAATGGCGATTTTAATTTGGAACAGGGTATAATTTTGAGTCGGCTTATTGGACGATGTCAGAAAGATTGCGTGTGGTCTTGTTGAGATATGAACTTTTTTATAGCGGTAGACCATGTCAATCTTGATTATACAGTCACAAAAGCTAATTAATGTTTTTGTATATGTACGAGTAGTTGAAAAAAAAATTATTCTTTTTTTCATTTTCGAAAGCAGTGAGATAGAATCGCGTTATTCGATAAGACAAGCTCCTTTGTGAATGCGAAACTTAATTAACGTACCGTATATTTTGCAGAAGTTGCCATATGTTGGTAATGATTTTTTTTCCTCCTGCTTGGCGTTTAAACATCGCAAAGTTCTCAAATTGAAGCAGAAAGTAATAAACGTGTTTTTTTTTCCACCGCCATATCAGGTCAGAAGTTTTTGAACTCGCAGATTCAATATCCCCGTATATGCTAGCTGATATTTAAAAATATTTTAAATTCCACAAGTCATGTTGATTCAATTTGGTTTTGAAAGCTACATACAATATTGCTTTGTCCTGGATTTTGGTTTTATTATCCGTGCATGTAACTGATCTTGAGGTACTGGATGTGCAGAATCGCATGGCACTGTGCCACTTACCCCGAACTTTTGGTCCCAGACAGCACCATCAAGTAATTCACAACCGACTGAGTAAACCACCCCATCCAAATAGGAAGCACCGCATGGTACATTAATTACACCGTCTGCAATGCAGGTGGAGGTGCACCCCCCCCCCCCTCCCGAAATGCAATGCTCGCGACTCTCTCACACTACGGAATATCAACGTACGCTACAAACACACGGCAGGCCATTTTGCAGAGGGAAATGTAGGCAAAGGGGTTAGTCGGGGGGGGGGGGTGTAGTAATGCTATAAAACGGCGCGGCGGCTGGATGAAATTCCGCTTCTTCTCATCCGGCCGGGCGTCATTATGGGCAGCAATTGGCGAGCGCCGAGATTAACGTGGTATCCGTTGGGCTCCGTCAACATCACAGGACAAATCCACAGGGCCCCCGGAGGGCCAACATTGGAATTCCTTCGCACCGCACATCATTATGCCGGGGCATTTTAGGAGAGTTAGGCAGTTGCTAGCACACCCTACGATGCCGCTTTCTATCAGGATTCGCCTAGAATTGAAAATTCTGGATAGGAAAAAAAAAGCACGTGGTCCTAAAAGGGAATGTTTGAGCGGGTCAAATGGTGTTGGGGTGGGGTCCCCCCGGAAAATTTTCACGCAAAATTGCAGTTCCCGGGTCGTATTTGCACTTTGCGCATTTTAAATGCCCGATCTTTAATTATTCGGCCGATGGCTGGGTTTTTTTTTCCGGCCATGCATTTATGACCGGTCCTACGCTCACACTAAAAAGGCGTCAGTTGCCTGAATAACCCATGGCCGGGGTAATGTGGCGGACAAAAAAGGGACCCAACTGACGACAGCAACAGTGGGAGTTTAGGAAATATTCAAAGGGGAAGTAGTGTTCTCTTATATGGGGGAGGGCAGGCAACAGCTAGTAATGGGTTAAAGGTTTGCCAAAAGTCGCATTTTAAATTTTTGTAGCGCATTTATTCATGAGGAGACGTAAATGTCACTTGCAGGAAGCGAAAAAGGAAGGGCCCTATTTTTAGAGCGGTGAAATGTATCGTCGTATATACTGTACAGTGTGACTCCCTTTTAGCGATTACGACGACTTTTTTAGGGCCTCTAATGTTGGGGGGCGAACAATACACAGAGTGTTAGTGCAAGAGGGGTCCAATTAATATAGCGCAACTGGTCGTAAAACCGTGCTGCAGAGGGCATGGGGTTGGTGGGACACCCATGTGATTTTTGGGAGGCTGACTCATGAAGGTCCTTCTGCCATATACTATGGACTTGCGGTTGACCAGCAGGGTTTGTCGCAGTCATTATGGAAGATAATCGTGGGTCGTCGGTTAAATTAGCTGTCCAATTTTTGGACATGCTCCTGGCAGCTGTCACTCTGGGGGTAGTACCGGCACTTAACTGCTGCGCTGTATTAATTTGATCACACCCTGTGTGCAGATGATGTTTACACACGCTCCAGGCCGAAAAGTGTGGAGCAAGCAGTGTTAATAATGTATAGCCTCTTGTTATAACACCATAAGTCTAGGAGGGATGGACCTTCTTGTCGTGAAAATGGTGCTTCAAGTGAGGTGTATTTGCGTGTGTGTTGTGTGTACGCTACAGGCGCCACTATGTGGAACCCCAACACTCCCCTGAACGAGGACTGCTTGTATATCAACGTGGTGGTGCCGAGGCCCAGGCCGAAGAACGCGGCCGTGATGGTGTGGGTGTACGGCGGTGGGTTCTACTCGGGCACGTCGACGCTGGACGTGTACGACCACAAGGTGCTGGCATCGGAGGAGCGAGTGATAGTGGTGTCCATGCAGTACCGGGTGGCCTCCCTGGGCTTCCTCTTCCTGGACTCGCCTGACGCTCCGGGTAACGCGGGCCTATTTGACCAACTCATGGCCCTCCACTGGATCCGAGACAATATCAAGTTCTTCGGGGGCAACCCGGAGAACATCACCCTCTTCGGGGAATCGGCAGGGGCAGCGGCTGTCAGCTTCCATCTGCTGGCACCCCTCAGCCGGCACCTCTACTCGCAGGTACTGTCAAAAATATCATGCTTGATTTATGACCTGTGTATAGAACACCAAGGGTGGCTACATATCAACACCTCTCTCTGAATGTCGGTATAATGAGCCGAATCGGCTACCCAGAAAATTATAGCCATAAAGTATAGATAATGCGGGTTATGATGAAACCACAATTAGATAATTGGGGGGGAAAAGCTTGTGATAAGCCGCACAAAGCTAGTTATGAGAGGTGAGATCTCGGAAGTTGTGCCAATCAACGATCGAAATGGTATCGTGGCATGTAACCATACTTTCTGTATCAGCCAATACACTTGAAGGAGAGAAAAAGTGCACAATTACGCAACTTCCTCGGGGAAATTACGAGTATGCAGATATTGGCAGTATCTGTGAATTATTTATTGCACAATAAAGCGGACCGAATTAATGAACATCTCGCATGCGCACAGTTGAAACCCGCAACATGTGGTAAGGGAGAGTCAAATTATGCGGACTATCGGCAGGAAGCTTCAGCAAGGATTAGGAAAATTAGGACCAATTTAAGCCTAATGAACATTGTTCTCTGCATTAGCCGAATTCTCCCTGGATCACTGTAGAAGTACGGTCTCAGGAGGTGTACACTTCTGGTTATTTCATTCGATCCTACAACTTCTGGCGGGTTTTTGTGGGTGTAATATTTACCTTGATAGAGTGCTGGTGGTTACAGCGCCTGGATTGTCAGAAACTTTTTTTTTTGTCAGTTTAGGTTCGTGTACGGAGTTGGATAAATGTGAGTTTGTGGGTCAGGACTTTTGACCAAAGGTGTTCCATAGTTTTCTTCACGTCGTCAGTTCTTTTCCTTATCCTGCTGACACAGAAAAGCAGAAGAAGAAAAAAAGGGAGCTTCTATTGATCGATTTCTTTAAAATCCTGGCTGGTTCTTCCGGTTGAATCAGCCAATCATCCAGCTGAATTCCAATCGCTTGAGCCTCGTGGTTGGCCGGGATTCAAACCTTTCGAGCGCCTCCTATAGTGTGATTGGCTTGTGCGACACGGTAATTCCTTCTTCCGCACCTTTTTTTTTTCTTCGATGCGGACCACCATCCTGCAAAATCCTGGGGGTAGCCAATCACGAGGCTCAAGACGTCACCCATGAATATCGATATATCGATACATCGCGGAAGGTTTCTTGATAAAATGAATAAATCATGAGTACGTTTTGTAGTATTCCGACCTCCGAGGTTATGATGGCGTCGTTTGGTTGGTGTAGTCAACCAACCGGGTCTCCTCAGGAACCTCTATAGAGGAAGAGGAATCCGGGGGATCCGCGCTGCTGAGCTGCTTGCATTGGGAAGTGTGGCGGCGGAATGAATGCCTGGCAGGTTATATGGTGTTAGCCTCGCGTTCCATTGGAATTCGATAATCGGGAAAGACATCTCTTCACTCCTCTGCCGCGTCACTTATTGATGCATATGCAAATAAGCGCCGGGCGAGTGTTCCCCTTCTGGCGGAAAAAAGCGCCATTATTTATGTGGCCGATATAAAATGTCACATGGTACGTTTGATTTGTATAAAATATTTTAGGTGTATCGGGGCCGATGCGGTACAGGTTGTGCAGCCGGCATGTTTCCGGAATTTGGGAAATGGCGGTCGTTTTGGGCCAAAGGGGTGTGACACCGGAGGGATTTTATGGCAGTCTGTTGAGATTGCGGTAGGTTTATAGGTCAAAATCGAATTAGGCTTATCCGGATTAATTTGATGTCTGTATCGGGCTGCCAATTAATTTCCGAGTATTTTATTACGAATTAGAGGTAATCGGAGGATTTATTCACTCACTGTCGAAAATAGTTTTGACAAACGTATCATCCGGCCAGGTAAAATATTCGTATTTTTTTTAAATAATATTTTGACCGAACTTTTGTAGAGAGCACTGTAGCTTTCGCCACGTAATTAATTTATACGACTCGCGGCCTGTTCGGTTTTAATTGGCGACACTTGCGCACCTGAGGAACTGCCTCAGTTTGTGCATCATTTACGACACATACCTATAGGGGTTGATTGCAATTTTGGCGCAAACGTAGCGAACTTTTACCGCAGTGCCCTGTACGGACTGAGCCAGGGATCGGAGATTCACTGCCAATACTATTGACTTTTTGCCACTGGTAGCTTAGGCATACCGAGTGGCGTCAAGAAGGCTACCAGCTTTCCAGGAACATCCGATATGTCCTGGAGGTCACACAACAAAAAAATTTAATCAACCTTTCCTCTCAAATATGTGTGAATAAAAGTGGGGGGTAATTAGTCCCATGCCAGAGCCCATGACAAGTGCCGCGCACTTATTCTCTTTCCCCACCCATCCTGTGCAGCCCTGGAATTGAAATGTGGCGACGGCCCTTGACATGATCTTGGCGAGTTAGAGCGGGCTTTTGTCGCTTGATGAGAATGCGTGCTATACAGTCACTGTGCACTATATAACTGCAGAGGATGACAAAAGGGGCGGCCTCCTCGGGCATTTGAATTCCGCGCGGACCAAGAGAAGAGGATTTAGTGAACAGCCCTCTGGCGGTGCTGGCCCAAAACTTAATTGTTCCTCTTAAACAGCGTTGTCTTTATGCAGGGCCGACCAAATTCTCCAGTTCAAGGGGATGGTAAAAGGGAAGTTCTCTCCATCAGCAACCAGTTTCAAGAGAAGGGACAAATCTGAAGTTAATTTGGTTAAACCATTCCATAAAATTGCTATTTATACATATAATATTAAGCTGCTTATATTAAAGCAACTACTCTCGTTTGAAATGAGGTTCTCTCCATGTTCGTGTGGGTTTTCTCGTACTATTGCATTTTTCTGTGTGTTTGTGCTGTTTTGTTGATGATTGTTGTTTGTTGTTGACAGGCCATCCTGCAGTCTGGGACGGCGACAGCCCCGTGGACGCTGATCAGCCGGGAAGAGAGTGTCCTCCGGGGCCTCCGATTGGCCGAGGCGGCGGGTTGCCCTCATGACCGCAACCACATGGGCGACGTTGCCAGGTGCCTGCGTCGAGCCAACGCTTCCGAACTTGTGGCCAAGGAGTGGGGCACTCTGGGCATCTGTGAATTTCCATTCGTGCCGGTCATAGGTCAGTGGCCCCCCCTTTTCCATCACGGGGGAAATGACCCGACTCTCGGATGACCCCTCGGTTTACCATTGCAGACGGCGCCTTTCTAGACGAGAACCCGCAGCGATCGCTGGCATCCAAGAACTTCAAGAAGACCAGTCTTCTGATGGGTTCCAACACGGAGGAGGGCTTTTACTTTATACTCTACTATTTAACGGAATTGTTCCGTAAAGAAGAGAACGTGTATATCAACAGGGAGGAGTTTCTGCGTTCGGTACAAGAGCTCAATCCGTACGTCAACAACGTGGCCAGACAGGTGAGTAACCGGTATAATATCTCTTTTACGCCCTTTGACTATGCTCATGGTGTTTCATAATTACTTAGGCACAGTTAGGTAAAGGTGTCCACATGATCTATGCAGTCTCATTATTGAGAGATGAGCTTCAAACACAAGTTATAATGTATCTTGATAGACTACACGTTCCCTCCTTTAAATTTTAAAATATAGGTCTTACCACAATTTTTATACATATTGAAGTCTCTGAGGTGATATAAATGGTGTAAGCTGCACTTATTGTAAATACTGTACTAATTATCTCAATGCTGCTGTGGAGACCTACACCTCAACATTAAGCGATCCTCAAGTGCCCAGGATTTTATACCACAATTATGTCTGAATAATCATGAAACACACTGTACTTTTTATAGAGTTGTAGCGACGTGAATAATATCCAGTGTATTCAGCCTTTTGACAGGACGTCAACTCTTGACGGCTCGTTATTTAAAGGTTGGAAGAGGGGAAATAAGTCACGTACAGGCCTTGAAAAAGTCGCGCGTTACCTGTCATTTCGCCACATACAGCAGGCCACCTGCACTGCAATCAATGAACACTTACAGTAGAGCCAATTGAAGTACCAGCAATCTGTGCACTCCACTCTGGTATGAATGTGAGATTACGTGACTTTCGGGGTACTAAGTTTAGTTGCTCGAATTACTTCCTGTAGAAGTAGAGAGGAAAAAAATCCTACGCTAATGTCATTTTTGACCTTTATATGCAAGGTCGTTATTATTGCATAACTGAGCGCCCGAGTAGACTTCACTTCATGGAGTCCTATCCGTGTATTTACACTTTGTGAACATTGCAGTGCGACGGATAGTATATTGGCGTCGTAAATTGCGCATCATATTTACTGCACGTGTCGCGAAATAACAGTCTTGTTAAAGTTGTTTACTCGTCTGGGTCTTCCATGCGGAATAATGTCAACAGCCTTTTGACGGCTGACAACACATCATGTAATTCCGTCTACCTTTACTCGCCCGTGTTTTTCCGGCACGTGTTTGAACTTTTTGCGTTGGACTATAAGGGCGACTAGAACTGTACTTACAGTATAGATTATTATCCCGGTTGGTTAGGTTTTGCTATAGGATGAATCTTAAGAGGGATTCAAATGGGTGTCGTTGCCTTTGTATTGTAGTTAGAACTAATAGGTCGCTGATTGTTGGACGTGTGAACCAGCATTAAACAGAATCAAATTAAATAGTTTACTGCTAAGCGTTATTTTCATAATAAAGAACGAATATGGCAGGCTTTTCCGCACAAAGGTGAAGCATTTAGCAAAAAATAATGTCATTGTAGTGTGCGCTTACAACCTAATTTTCGAGAACTGTACAAGCTAATAGTACAGCAGTGGCAATTTATTGTTAGTGTTATACTCTCCATGCAGTTTAATCCTATTTGCACTGTCACCCAGCTAGTGTAATGTTGTGCATCTCAAGCGCTTTTTTATTTTGCTCTGTCGGAAGTATAGTGCCGGTATGACCACACGGCGCAAAGTTATTCATACAGCTGCTATGGAGTTAGGTTTATAGCGTAGCGAAAAGCTGGTGTGGGAAGCAAAATAATCCTACATTTTTAGTCCCCCCCTTTCCCACGTTATTTTCCGCATTATTACTGCAAGCCTATACCCAGACCCGGCCTATTTTGGGGGGGCTGTGCTTACAGTTACCTAATCGCCTTAAATATTCCGTAGCCCATGTTAATTGCTAACTGAAATTTTCAAGCTGTCCCGAGTTTGAATCCCGGATTGGACCCAATTTCCTATTCGCAGTTTTTCGTCTGAAAAGTTTTTCCCCCTCAGTTTTATTTTTAAGCATAACGCGCACGCACCTTCCTACGCCTCCGAACGTTTAAAAATGCATGCGTCCTTGAATAGAAACCTGCTCTAAAAATATGGCGATTTTCAGATAAAAATATGACCCCCCCGCCATGGCAAGGTTTTCAAGTCTGAAGCATAAGGCGGACTTATCTCGAAACAGAATCAGGAAATGGAACATAATTATGTACACATTACAAACTAATGGTTGTCATTTTTTCCGTGAAGTTTTTGTGTAGTGTCAGACTGAATTTTCGTTTCATATTCTGTGAGGCGAGAATTCTGTGAGGCGAGAATTCCGTGAGGCGAGAATTTCGCGGGACGAAAATTCGTAGAGTGAAACATTGGACCATTTTGGCTAAAAATTACATAACCTTCTGAACTTGTGTGACAGTGGCTTTGTTGACCATACAATTTGTCCATCCCACAGGCCATCGTGTTCGAGTACACGGATTGGCTGAATCCGGACGACCCAGTGAAGCTTCGAGACGCCCTGGACAAGATGGTGGGTGATTACCAGTTCACCTGCAACGTGAACGACTTTGCCCACCGATACGCCGAGACGGGCAACAACGTGTACATGTACTACTTCACTCACAGGCACGTAACATGATGCGTCATGCGTTTGCATGGTTTTGGTATGTGTGTGTGTGTGTGTGTGATGTGTCCATAGGACCCCCAGCAGAATCTCTCCATCGGGTTTTGTTGGGCGTCGATCGATCAGGCTATTACGCGGCCCGCTACAAGTAGTAAAGTTCCAACGGCCCTTGTGTAGATCCTATCTACCGTGCGATTTATTAGGCGTTATTACCTCCCAGCAGCACTGACCCGCTGACCCCCCCTCTCCCACAGCCTAAAAGTACACGCTTCCATATCCATACCTAGACTCCCATGTTACATTAGAAGAAAAAAAATGGAGGCCTGCAAAAAAAAAAAATTGCGCACTAAAATGAGAGTTGAAGTCTAGGTTTTCTAACGTTCCCTAGTGACTAGGAATAGATGGGATTGCAGGCCGAATAATTGAAAAGCCGTGTTTCGAGAGGATGGCGGAGTTTCAGGAGAAGCCGGCTTTGTTACACTGGATTTTTTTTCAGAACCCATTTTTATACAGCCCTGAAAAATATCCGGGGTAGGATGTGAAGCGTGAATATGTATTTTCAACTCCTGGCTATAGGGGTTGTTCCACATATATAAGCATTTTTTTTACAGTTTGGCGTCGACCTGAATTCCACAACTTTAATTGCATTCATATTTTCAGCATATTGCCAACCTTTTGTTGAGAGTTGACCAACTTTGTTACAGATCTTCGGTGCATCCGTGGCCGAGCTGGACGGGTGTGATGCATGCGGACGAGATCAACTTCGTCTTCGGGGAGGCGCTGGACCCGACCAAGGGTTACACGCCAGAAGAGATCCTGCTCAGCCGGCGAATGATGCGCTACTGGGCCAACTTTGCCAAAACCGGGTGAGTACCCAAATGTCCGCAACATTACTGTGGAGATGGAGTTAGGCATTGATCCAAAGTCGCTGCTCTGGCTGATTGCACGCCATTTAAACCCAAGATAGAAATAAATGCGGGATGGGGAGAGGGGGGGGGGGGGTGAGAAGTGCGGCGAAATGGGGAGGGGGGGGGTCTAATAATAGCCCTGCTAAATATTTATTTGCTGCTAATTTCACGGTCACTGAATAATTCATCACTCAGCTACACTGCATGATCCGTCAAGCCTCGTTTATACCGCCCCCATCGCTTCCAAACCAGCATGTCCCGACCCTGGTATTAATTTATAAAGCATAATTTCTCATGCAGCAAGGACGGGGAACATTTGTAATTTTTGCCAGCTTCTAATACGCGAATAATTGAGACGAGGGAGGAGGAAGGTTGCGTCACAAAAGAGAGAGGGGAGGGAGGGAGGGAGGGGGATTTTGCACAAATTGTTCAATGGCGTGTGAGGAGGTTACGTACTGTGTGTTTTCAAGTCCAAACCAACAGGTTTATGGACAACGGCAACGATTTATTCATTAGTCTGCATATGCAGGCATTACGTATGAAATGCAGGTAATTAGCAGGGGGGGGGGGGG
>JYFJ02005969.1:0-21811 GCA_000934665.2 Catajapyx aquilonaris
CTCACGTTAAATCGGACGGGTTAACGGTCAAGACGAGAGTGAAGGGTGGTTGAGCACGGAAGGCACGTCCACACACAACGGGAGCAGGGAGTGGAGTCCGAGGTTACCTAATGTATGCACACTATCAATTATACAAAGATAGTGGTGGTTTGAGAACCACACAATGGTTCTCCCTTTGTCAGTGGTTCCTACAATCCAGCTGGCCCTTGCACGAGTATTGTATAAATTGTAGCAGTTCGAATGTTTGATTAGAAAGAATGCTGCAATTAGGACCAGCAATGAGCCTGAGAGGTCCGTAAAACTAAGCTGTCAACCTGAACCCCCATGTGGACGCGACGATTCACTGGGATGAACTTACCTCTTTCCAGGCTGGCTGGTGCATCACCAACCGAAGTGGCTAACAGACATAAGTCAAGACACAAACCCGAGGGGGTAACCAATTTGTGGAACCAATGTACACGTCAGCCCCTGGACATTCCCCCTATAATCAGTTCTTATCGCCTTTTGCGGGAGGTGCTCACTTGAGAGCGCCTTTCACATCTGATATGATCGGTAAATACCAGGGATGGAAAAAGAACCGCTTCTTGGAAGGAAGCAGTTCTTTTTTCCATGTTCAGGGTTGGAAAAAAGAACCGCTTCCTTCCAAGAAGCGGTTCTTTTTCCATCCCTGGTAAATACATGTGGTGACCCTACCGGACAGCACTGAACTTAGGTAGAGGGGAAGAGTTGGTCAAAATTAATAATCTCATACTCGTATGACATTCTTAATTTTGACCGACTCTTCCCTTCTACCTAAGTTCAGCGATGTCCAGTAGGGTCACCACATGTATTTTCCGGGAGCCGGTGCATCCCAGCCTACATATGATAATCTGAAACGGGACGTGCAGTCAAACACGGTATTCCCTGCATTTAGGCTCATTACTCATTTTCAGTCACCTTCATCCTAATTAAACATACACACTTTGTATGACCCTACAGCAGTGGATCGTACCATGTCCTCCAATCCTATCCAAACAAAGACTCATGCAAAATGCACTCTCCTGAACAAGCCTGATGGCTCACCAAATCCACATCCTACATGCAAGCACCCCAATCCCTCCATACTCCAGCCGCCAACTCAAAACACGTTCCAAAACGTCAACCGCCGTCGTTTGGAACACCCACGCCGAGAAAAGCCGAGCATGACGTTGACACCACCGCGCGTCGTACATACCCTTCTCCTTGAGGCCCTGGTGTTGTTGTAGGGGCGCCGCCCCCCATCCGGAGTTGGCTTCCCCCCAAGCCCCGGGAGCACATCGGGTTCGGTGCAGCATCACCCTTGTTTTCGAACCTTCCCAAATGCTAGGCCTAGGCCCCGGCTCTCCCTCCCACGCACCGCTTGTTACCCCCTCCAGACCTCCCTCTCCCCGCTATGCCCATTCCTCCCCCCTTCGCCCAACCGGGGCATCGCAACTACCCCCCCACCATCGCCACAGTTTTCCCCCCTCTCCCGTGTGTTCTACTCACGTCCATCCATGTTCCTTGGTGTTTCTGTCTGCACCCGCCGCACCCCGGCCGCCTCTTCAGGGCTGGCACTGCATCGGGGATGTCGGGTGATGGACGACAGGGGAAGCAAAATGGGGGGCGGGGAGGGGGTAGAGCAGAGTAAACCCCCGCCGAACAGGAGGGCAAGGAGAGGGGGAGTAGTTAGTAAATGTCGGATACTCTCGGCAGAGGGAGGCAGGCGCGGCCGGGCCTCCGACGCACTGGAAGCAACGCGCCGATGCCCCGCTTTTGCTGGTTGCGTCCTTTTCCCCCTCTCCCCTCTCTGTTGTTCCAGGGAGGAAGGTGGCGCCTGGTGGTACCAATAGGGGGAAGGGGGAATAAAAATTATATGGCGCGGGAATTGCATTGGCAACACTGATGCCCCCCAGATCAGCCAACCACAGCTCGGGACAGGTCACGTGATACGTCCAGCCAATCACGGTTCGGATAGGTCACATGATGCGTTCAGCCAATCACAGCTGCGGATACACACGGACAAACTTCGCGTAATGAAGGGGGACGATCGGGCCACTTTTTAATAGCTGAATATTGAGCGCGTACTTGGGTGTGCATAAGCGAATTATGCATATAGAGATTGAAGGTCCTTGAGTCGGGAGGAAGGTGATATCCCCCGGAGGCCCCGATCTCCCGAATGCCGTCAGCAGTTGTCATGGTGACAGCGGTTGTCTTCAGAGGTTGGGTGGCTGTGCAAGGACAGCTTTTTCCAGCAGGGAGAAAACTTGAGAGTGTGTCCTGGGAGCCTTTTTTTTTGGAGGGGTTTCAGGTGGCGTCTATACATACATTTCGTGGAACAGAATGGTTCGTCAATTGGATGTATAGGTGTGATGGAGCGCAACGAGATGAAAAATCGCACCATAAACTGGAAAAAAATTTGTATGATTGCTAATTTGAAATGCGGATTTCACCAGAATATATACGACCCACAAACCTATGTTCATTATTGCTTCTTTACATTACTGGGAACGAGTGTCACCAAAAATTGTGGCAGTTCAGTACAACAGTAACTGACAGGGTTCTATTAGGCATAATAAGTGGAAGTGTCTGTTTGTCGTGGGAGCCAAACTGACTAAATGCAAGACTATTCTGTGGTTGGGGATGGAAGAGAGGTTTTTGGAGTGTGGGAGGAAATGGGTGAACCTCGAGAAAACCAACATGGGAAATTGGCCTGGCTGATCCGGGATCAAACGTGGGAGCATGTAACTATACAGTGCGTTCCAAGTATTGGGGTCATTTCAGTTATCACCTCAAGTTGTAATGTTTGTGTAGCTTTTTGAGCCTGGATCGATGTGACCAATTATATTGCAGGGGAACTTGAAATAATTTATTCCAGTGGTTGTTCCTCTGTCTTCTCCTGACTTTTCTTCAATGGAATTGTACATAACAAGCCAGATTCATATGTGGCATGGCTCAAAAGGATGGGAGATAATTTTGCATTGAAACCAATGCTAATTCAATTTATATGTAATCCATCATGATCATATCACTTTCATGCCAAAAATATAACACATTCATGAAGGTAAATGAATATTGTCCCCACCACCGCCACACAACTGGAGCATTCCACATCTATGCTCCCCTATATTCCTTCAACATTTGTATACATTGTTTACAGCCACATTGCATTAACCTCAGGTGTGAAATACAAGCTGTCAAAACTTTGCAGACATTGATATAATCAGACCTAGGTCAATGTGCCTGTGAATCAAAAGCCAGTTGACTGCCTTTAGTATGACAATAAATTCAACATTATTTTCTTATATCAATCTTTTAATGACTTGCACATTTCCAAATTGATAATGCACAAAATCGTTTCACGAACCAGCAATAATAATAATAACGGTACACACATGCACACAAAATCTGCTGACAAGTATTGCGACTAACATTTTCAATGTAAAATCACTCTCATCTACACATTTCCTCCAGTTCAAGACCAGATTAATTTCAGTCACTGCCAAATGGCAAGCCTTAATTTTCTCCTCCGCCTCTCCCCCATTCTCCCTACCCTCTTACATTTCCTCCACTGACATACACTTAAAAAGTGTCATCTCCATGCATACAGGTTATTGCAGTCATCAAAAGCGCAACTGCCTGAATGAGACACGAAGAAAATGCCAGAGGATTTAACTGACTATACATTTCCCATTTTCATTCTTTCGAATTTTTGTGGCAGTTAGACACGTGTTTTAAATTAATTTTTAAAATCGCTGTTAAGTTTTTTCATGACAGTTTTTCCCCTCCGGCTTGAACTTGAAGTTCACCAGGAGCTGTTACTGAGTGAGAATCTAATGTTGTCCTCATCACTGTCATCACTCCCACTAGAGCCATTTAGAAGGTCCACCACAGAGTCACTGTCATCAACAGCATCGTTATCACCATCTTCCTCCTCCTCCTCCTCCTCTTCTTCTCCAATCAACTCATCTCCTTCATTGGCAACAACTTCTGGGGCACTATCGTCGTCTCCGCCACCACCTTCATCTCCCTCATTCTGGCTTTGATTGTCACTGTTGTTGTCGTCAGAGTCACCCAAGCCCCCAAAGCCATCGGCTGCATCCATGAACATATCTGCAAGTACCCAATGCCACCTTGTGTTTAGTTCATGCCTAGTCAAAAAGGTAAGAATCTTGAAAAACCCCAAGAAAATCCCATACGTTCTTTCCGGGGCATCTCTTGAGATTAACTGCAACGTTACTAACCCAAAGCATTTTCATCATCATCATTGTCACTTCCATCTGAACCTTCATCGTCCTCCTCTTCCTCCTCCTCGTCCTCGTCCTCTTCATCCTCCATTTCATCTTCATCATCTCGAAGCCTTCCAACGTCATACAGGCGGACTGATGATTCATCCACAGTGTCTGCTACACCCTGATTCTCAACAAGTGCCACTTGCGTGTCCCACTTGTTGCAGCATAAACCATAGATGTTGCGTTTTACATCAATTGTGGCTGTGGAAACATTTTAATGAAACATCTATTTAGACAAATAGCCCATGAACACAACATAATCACTGTACTAACATAAATGAATAGAAATTAATGTGAATGGTAGCACAGCATTGTGGTATCAGGAAGAGAGAAAGATAAGAGAATTGTGAATGCGGACCTATGGAAGAGTAGTCGGACGCATCGAGCGTCTTGAAGGAAGACTCGTAGGTGGTCTCGACCTCAGTCTCCTGCTCAAGGGCGACGGCATATAGGACGTGCCCTGTTCTGGAGAACACAACTTGACACTGGTTGAGTTGTGGGACAGTCTTGAGCAGGTGGTATGTTCGCAGGTCCCACACCTCTGCGTTGGACACCAGTTCCATGCCACTCGGATGGAAAACTCCACTGAGGGTCTGGTTCAGTTTGTCAAACTTGTGTATTTCCTTCCCAGAGGTCACGTCCCATAAGACTCCATCACACAGGACCAGCTCATCTGTAGGGTGATATGTGGCACGATTCTTGGAGTACTGGTTTGATCCACTTGGAGTCAGGGTCAGCAGCTTCTTGCCTGTTGCCACATCATATATCTAAGAAAAGAAGTGGAGTTAGGAATCGCATAGCAAAACCTAAGGAAAAACGTCTGCAACACTTACTGTGGCAACTTCGCCTTTGGTCCCAACAATACGATCCTGACACATCTTGCTGAATTCCACGTACTCCTCATTCTCCAATGCAAATCTGCAAACAAGAAAAAGAAATAAGTGTGTTCTCTGCAGGTGATCCTGAACTTTTGCAGATATTCATGTTAGTCAGCAACCTTTTAACTAGTGCTTCAGGGTGGCCTGTAGCAAAATGAAGGTCAATACCTAGTGTACAAACTGAAAGTAGTTTGCTTAAGAAATAATATATTCTGAACATCATGTGGTATTTATAAAGGGTCCAATCATTTCGCAAGTTTGGCTCCAAAAATCAGAAAACGAGACTGATTTCAAATTTTTAAAAAGCCCATCTTGTCAAATGACTGAACCCTCCCTTTAAAGTGAAAGAATGTGGGCCTTACTGTAGGTCGAAAAAGTTCCCCATTTTCCAGAGTGCAGAGAGAGGCCTTCTCCAGAGTGAAGATGTCAGTAAGAGATCACCACTGTTGTTGGGCTGAACGTGGTATACATAGGATTCGTGACACTGGTAGGTTGCTTCTTCTGCTGCAGTCTGGAGGTTGTAAAGCTTCACTTCCCCCTGGTACGTTCCAGCCATCATGAACTGCTCACAGGCTGAGAAAGAGCAGCAGGTCAGGAACGAGTCCTCTGCAGACTGCCGGAAGGAGCGCACAGGACGGAATCTGGAGTACAGGAGGCGCCGGGACAACTTCAGCCCGTCTGGACCCCCATGGGGTGGACGGACTTCTCGGCGAGTCAGGCGCACTGCCACATTGCATGCAGCTGCACCCTTAGACTTTGGATCGGGACACTTGTGTGGAGCAAACAGGTCAAACTGAGGGCAAGTCACCATGGGGTTCCTGCACAGGGTGTGCTGGTTCATGAGGTACTCCGTCACTATGGTGTCAAGGGTGACAGTAGGATCTGTTGGGGGACGGTCACCCTTGAGGAGTGGGCTCACAGGGGCAAGTGCAGTGGAGGCTACCACTGTACTGGTGGACACTTGAAGAAGAGACGGGTCTTGTGAGAGCTGCTTCTGGAGACTGCGGACTCCACTCGAGGCAGGTGTTGATGCAGCTGATATCAACGCAGGAGTAGTTGTTGGCTGGGTGCGGCGGCTAGTCAGGTGCACTCTGAAAGAAATCGGGGCTTGGGTTCCAGAGGTGGTTGGCGTTGAGAGGGCTGAGGTGAGAGGTGGAATCGCATTAGAAGTCGATGGCTGGGCAGTGACAGTAGAGGATTGGGCAGGAGAGGAAGGGATGGATGTGGTACCAGTTGACAGAGTTGGAGAAGCAGTTGAAGATGGCATTATAGATCTAACTGGGGTTGACACAGGTGATGTAGCCAGGAGTGGACGCAAGGCGGAGTGTGTTACTGCATTGCCGAGGCGAATCTGGAAATTAAAACAATTGGGAATTAATGCATGCCAAAATAAATGTGCACGGCTAACAGTGATGTGGAGATGTATGTTCAGAAAGCACTTTTATCATTTTCTTGTAATAAAAGTGGACGTCAGAGTCAGCAAGATATTTATCAACATGATCTGAGATAGATTTTGTTCCACTTAATACTATATATAAATTGTATGCTCTGCCACTTCTGCAAGTTCCCTTATAATACAAAATTAAGAAAAGATATGATCCTCAGATAAGAATATTGTAATATTGGGTCAAAAGCTGCACGTACTCCTCTGTTGGGGGTAGGAGAAGAAAGAGCCCCTCGATATGGTGGTGGAGGGAAGTTTGATCCTGCTCCCTGCCTTATTGGTGGGAAGGGAATCCCTGCCTCTCTCTGCAAGGCACTGGCCGACTCCGCGAGGCCTTTTGCCACCAGGTGTCCATGGATCAGTTGTATGAGCTGCTTCTCATTGTACTGGATCCTTGTTTGTGCAACCACACTTGCCTGAAGAGTGAATAACAGGAGTAAAGTACAGAACATTTCCGGAAAAACTTAAAGTAGAACAATTTTAACTTACCCTGTGTATTTTGGCCAAGGACACATCGTACTCATTGACGCTGGGCTTGGATTTCCCTGATACTCTCTCCAGAAGATCCAGGGCATGCCTCTGGAATGTCACATGGTCTTGCCGCTTGTCTTGAAGTATGGGTTCCCTCATCAAAACTAGCATCAGAAAGCAAAAATGTCAGCATCATCGCCACTATACTCATGTCAGACCTTCAAGTCAAATAACGGGAAACTCAACTTACTCTGCAACTGCCCGTTTGCAAATAGGGACAACTTTCCCACAATCTGGCAGACTTTCGAGCTCCTTGCCAACCCTGCCAAGGCTTTGCAGGCCAGCGCACGAATGGAATCAGCATCGGTGATAGGAGTCTTCACCATCATCAGTTGCAAGAGGACCATGATGCCATTGTTAGACTGGATGGAATCCCACAGTCGCTCAAGTAGATCTTCAATGTTGCGGGGTCTTCTCTTGCTAATCCCCCAGTTACCAGTGCTTGTGCCTCCTCCACCACCTCCACCTCCTCCTGCCCCCCTTCCTCCTACCTGGGGAGATCCTTGACTTCCACTCGGGGGACTACTTGCACTTAGGCCGTACTTGAGAAAGTTACCTCCCACCTGGAAACAACAGCATCATATAACAGAGTTCTGAAGGAACACGTGAAGTGACTTTCCAAGAGTGTACCCCTCCATAATATACTGTTTGATATTGAAAACCAACTGCATAATATGACCATGAAAGATCAAGCAAGACCCTATGAACACACTAATGCAGCATTTCTCAGTGACCTTTTTACCCTTGAGGAACCCCGGAATTCATTATCATGTCTCAGGGAACCCCAACATAAAAATTATTAAATCAATTAATGACTCAAAATAACATTTACGTATGATTAGCCTATTACACTGTGCAACACAGTTTTTTGGTCCATGGGAATGCATTGCTTTGACTGCTTCGAGGTCAAAAATAAATTCCTGACAAAATGAATGGTCATATGAGTTACGAGTGACCTAAGGAACATGAAAATAGCAATGAATATTCCCATGGCCAAAAAATATGATTTTTGTTATGTAGTGTTATCACTATTTCTTGCGGAACCCCTGGCAACTGCTTGTGAAACCCTAGGGTTGAGAAACGCTGCTCTAATGAGTCAAACAAAACACCTCAGTGAGCTGAAACAAATTCACAATATGCAGTAACAAAGTATTTAAAATGGAAGCTCAAATGAGTGCACCTTCAATAGGAAAAGCACGAGTCCTTACCCTGCTTGTCGGAGCGCACACGCAGTTGATGATGACGTTCAGGGCACTCCTCTGGACATCTGGATCAGCCACAATCTCTCCTTCAGCAGCACCCAGCAGAATAGTCACTCCGACAGTAGGGGTGTCATCCAGAAGTTTAACAGATTCGCAGAAAATCAGCTGTACCTCAGGCACACAAGAGCAAACAGCCAGGGCATCCAGGGCACTACGCACTGTCTCAGCTCGACCCGAGTAGTTCCACTCATAGGCCATGGCCACCACCTGCAGAAGAGTTTGAACTCCTCCCAGGCGCACCAGGTCCCTTACGGGTGTCCACTGGCTGTAAAACGGAAGCAACTCCAGGAGAGTAGCAATGTCTTCTCTCACTTTCTCAGGACTGTTCCGAGCAGCCTTGTATGGAGTAGAAAGTGGGGATGGGGCACCTCCCTGGTCACGGATGTGGGAGCGGCGCAAACTTTCAGCCTTAATGGTCAAATGGGCCTCTAAGTATCGCTTAAGGGTGCTGCACATGTGACGAACTGCTTGACGAGCCACAAACTCCTCGTCATCGTTCATATTGTGATCATCTGCCGTCAGGATTGGGAGTGTGCTCACCTGCAAACAGATGCAAGAAACCATTGAGAGCAAACTGTGAAAATATGGACAAGCTGCCATAAGTTATGAGTAGTATACAAATTCGCAACAGTCCCTTTCGAGCACCATATCAGACGGCTAACCTTTAAAAACAATTTATTCCCCTTTTCTTTTGTTCACAAGAGCCTTTTGCTCATGGATCATTACTGAAGACATGCCCCTATCTTTGCACAGCTGCTGTCCAAGTGCTCCTCCACCTATCGACACACTGGCTACAACTGTCCCTCTCAAAGGGCATCCCAAAAGGCAGGTTTTGAACATTTCGCATGGATAATTCTCATTTTCATTTGATCAAGCTACATAATAAGCTTGAAGTTTAAAACCTGAACAGTTATTTCACGTTGTTTCACACATTGAACATAGATTGCAGGTGTTATTTGATTAGTTGGCATAGTATGCTGCAGAAATGTGCATGCAACATTTTGACACCCTGCAGACTGTCCTTGTCTTAAAGTGACGTTCCATTCTAGTAAACAAAACAAATTTTGAAAGCAAATATCACAACCACACATTTAATGCGAAAGGGTATCATTAGCAAAGATTGTAAAAGCATAATTTCATAATCTGGTTCTCACGTGAATTCTCTCCCTTAAAAAAAATTACAACTCACCACATTGAAAAGCTTGCGAAGGCCATCCTGCTCATCAAAGAGGTCCAAAATAACCCTGAACTGGAAGGAAAACCCAAAGAACATCGTGGCATGGCACCGGCCCGAATCATGGGAACACTCAAGCAGCCATAAAGCATACCTAAAATGAGACAGGAGACAGTTTCAGAACGGATCATTTCGATGAGGATCAACCATAATGCAGATCTTTTAAATCCAACTCACCGGACAAGGTGAGCAAGCACACTTTTTGGCAGCAGGCAAACTCTCTCCATGGCATCCTCACAGTAGGCCAAGTAGTACAGATCCAAGGAAACTCCAGTGGCTGCTATGCTTGGACGAGGAACATCCAGTAGTCTCTGCAGGCCATCCATGTTGATGAACTCCAGGGAGAACTTCTTGTGGCAAAGGAGGGCAGCCAGATACTTCAGAGCCTCAAAAGCTAGGCGGGAGTCACGGAATTCATTCAGGTTGATGTAACGAAGGATCAAGTCCAGAGCGTTGTGCTCGAACACGTGACCCAGAAGCTGCAACACAATAGAATTATTCAACACCCTCAATAATATTATTCAACTTCTTAACGTAACCCATACTGTACTTACTTTAAATTTCAATACAAGATTTTTATTATGGTGTTCTTTGTAAAATATTACATGATACGGTACAGTATAGAAATAGCATATATGCAAATTACTTAATGATGTAAAGCCCCAGCATTTTCTAGCTTACTTATTTTCAAATCAAGAAAACTAGTAAAAAAAAAAGAGAGAGCAACTCACATCCTGGTACTCCCCCATAGGTGTAAGGTATCGCAAGATGAGCATCTGCTTTGTGGAGAGTGTCGGAGGGTACATCTTGAAACTTCCAATGACATTGCTCTCCATTTCTACCCACGAGGAGTTGCTGCACTCATTTATGGTTGGGGGATTCTTCGGGGAGGTGAGTCCAGGGGGGGAACCCATCATGTAGCATGGGTGGGCAGGAGTGGGTGGCATCCTGGGGGAAAAGCTGGTTCTCACAAGAGGAGACTCCAAGTTGGCCTCTTCTGCAAAAAAAAAAAAACATTTGTAAAAAAAATTGTATCAAGGTTCCTGTGATGGTCAAGCAGCAACTTATAATATTAACATTAATTACTGCATAAATTCTAATTACAGTAAAACTTCTATAAGTCGAATCTACATGGAACCGGGAAAAACTTCGAGTTAGCGTATAATAATTTAAAGGTGTACACTTTTAAATTTTGTACTTTTCATGACAACTTCACATGGAAATCAATGATACACATGAGAGCTTCATTAGTACTAAAAAATAACCAAGTATTCTGTCCGGTCGGGCATGGGAGAGGGAGGGCCAGGGAAGTGGAGGGGGGGGGGGGGGTGACACCACAAGTTGCCGCACCGGGTGACAACAACACTAGCGACGCCACTGCGTTACGGACATTTGCCTACTCTTAGATTCAAGGATTCAATGGGGAACTAGCCTTCATTTTGGAAACTACATAATAAATTCGCCCATATTTTTTGGATTTTTTTGGCATATTCCGTTTTAAGATATCAGTTTCAGGTCCGGAGTAATTGGGGTTTTTATGTAGGCTACTGGTGACGTCACTGTCAGCCTAGAAAATGTTGACGTCACGCGAAGTGAAATGAACGCAAAAAGGGTGTTATAGAACGCGCCCCGTCATTGTTGTAAAATGCTTCGCTGTTGTTAGCAACCGTCCCATTCCGTGAGCAAGATAGCGGCCGGGGCGCGTATTTATTCCAGGCCGCTCAAGCCGCTTTGTACATGGCAGTGATGCCACCAGGTCGGAATTATCTGTCACCCGAATTCGGCACATGAAGGCCCCCCTTCTCCACCTTGATGGCCTACAGCCGCCTTGCGAATGCTTTCCGTCGTGTCCGCGGTTAATTCAAAGTCAAATTCCTCATATCTCGCAGTCAACCAGGCATTTCAGAGTACCCTTTCGATTGGCACCACTCTGTTGCTCTGTTTTTCCCGCCAATTTTGAAGGCACTTTTAAATGTGCCGTAATTTATCCAGTAATGTCATTTTGATGCAACAGAGTGATGGAATGTATGCTTACAGGCATGGGCTAGCTAGTTATGAACAAATATCCCAAATCCCAGACCAAGGCTAGTTCCCCATTGTCACAATCAAGTCAAGCACTTCTTTCGGTGCGTCTGGTAGACGGAGATCAGGAAATTGAGCCTTTCTGTACATGTGGCCTCCTCTCGACCCTTCGTCTGGGAAATGAGAAAATTTTCCGTACTCGCCAACATGAACTTCGACTTAGGGAGACTGAAAATGCATTGATATCCCATCGTAAGGCCTTGCCTGCACTTCGAGTTAGGGAAGTTTATTTCCTATTATTTTACATTGTGACCAACCAAGCTCATCATTTTCTTCGACTTAGGGAAGTTCGACATATAGAAGTTTTACTGTAACTATCTAGATATGGTTATGATCTGGATTCTGGACCGTTTGTGTTCATCCTGCCTCAGCCATGTGCATATCATGATTGGAAACCATTACTTCACTCTACTTCAATTTAGTTTCAATTAGAAATATATTTATGCCAAGAGGATGCTATTAAATGGGTGACAAACCTGATACAAATGTTATGTGCGACTTGGCTCCACTACCACCATCAGCCTTCTTCTTAGCCATGCTCCTGCTCCCTGGTGTGTCGGGAGATCCATCACAATTCAGAGCACATTCCTCTGGAGATGCCTCCCTCTTCCTCTTATTCCTCTTCCTCCCTCCCTCATCATCAGTTCCACCACCTTCTTCTCTCCCGCCACCGCCACTTCCTGCTCCTCCAGGCGGGTCTGGAGCATAGTCACCCAGGTGTGCGAAAGGCCTGGTGGTGGCCAGCATCTGCTGCTGGAAGTTCCTAAGCCGCTCTAGCATAAGAGGGACCAGGTGCCCATTCTTGTCCCGATAGTTTGAAGCTATGTCCTGCACGTCCATGGCAGCAGCCAGGAGACCTGTTGCGTAGGTCCTCATTGGCTCCAAGCTTTTCTCTGCCCACACATACAAGCGGTCGATAAGGCCGTTGGTCTCCTGGAACACCACTGAAGTTTCCAGTCCAGGCATCATGTCCAACATAAGGCGGGCTGCTGCTGTGTTCAGCTCGCGAACATCATGCTCTCCAGCACGCCAAAAGTTCTCTCGGAGGTAATCACTCACCAGCTGTGAGTGAAAAATTAAAGTAACAATGTCTCAAAACATGAAATAATAAGAAATTTCAAACATGGAAAACATTCATTAGTAATTAATGGCAATTGCAGAACACAAAAAAGCTTTTTTTTTCTGCCCTTGGTAATTAGAATTGTCTTAATCCACCTCTTTTCACATACCTTATTCATGAAGATGTCTTTTTTGAAAAGCACCTTCAGCATGTGTCCCAAACAGCAGTCTGGATGTGACCGGGATGGATGCCTCTCATCGAAGGGATCAGGATCCATCTTCATGTAGTTCTCTATTTCTACTTCAATCAGCTCGGCCATCCTTCAGAAAGAAAACATTCACATAATCAGTACCACATTTTGGTCCTTGATCAAACCCATAACAAAAATCTCAATTGTTTAAAAATGTGTGTAAAAATAATTGTGCACTAGCAGGATCATCATTTGTACTTAAAGTTGATGATGGATCCAAGTATCTATCCTGTTGTGCAAAAACCAACAGCAACATGGCATTGAATGGTTGCACTGACTTATGCAACTGATTTCACAAAAGGGTCCAAAGTCCAAGAGGCAGTGCAATGAAAGCTATGCCCAGGCTTTTGTTTTGGAGCTCTGCCTAATTAGCTTCACCAGCAAATTGCAATTCATGCAGGCTGCCTTATTTTTTCCTCCCTTGCATGGCGAAGATAGGCATGATTATTGGCTACTGTCATTTTACCAATAATCTGCAGTTCAGAGAAAAAAAAGTGTACATTTTATAAATCAGTAAATGTTTACCTGATGAGAACTGGGGTTGGGTCATAATTGGCACTCTGATGTTCTTCTTCCCATTGTCGAAGCAGAGACACCATCTCGTTCACTTCAGCTTCATTTTTACTTGATTCCCCCATTTTTCCTGAAACAGTTGTAATAAAATAATGTAATGAATAGATGCAAAAAAAAATCTTGAATAATGTGTATTTGGTACAAGCAAACTGGTGACAGACTTCAATATAATTGCCATGTGGTCTCTAACCAAATCCCATTGTATTTGGAAATGTACTATTTTTGGAGCTTTCACATGTCATAACTTGTGCAAATATGCAGCTCAGCTCAAAATTACGTTGTCTTTAGTTATCACATGTTGTCCTTCATTAGTATGTTCAGTCTCATCCTGATCTGTTATCATCTCGGCAAGTTCCCTTGTATGTTGCGAGATGATGCAATCGGATTAAAAGAATTACACAATGCAGTTTTATGACAATTTCCAGTCATGGGCAAACAGACATACACAGATCCCTCTTCTGCTTTTAGAGGTAACTTGGTTATCACTTCAGTTCTCCCGCAGGCAGCCATCCAGCCACTTTGGAATATTATGTAACATAACACACCTCCTGCCTCAAATGCATGCAAGACTGCCCATATTTGCAGCTCTGAGGCAACGACGAATTTGCCTCTCACCCCTATCCCTTCCCATATCCCCTCTCCTTCCTTGTCTCAATATCCGGAAACCCTCCCTGATAGACAGTGGGATGAAGCTCCCCAGTCCCATGCCCTGAGCATCCCCACACCCCTCTTCCTGTGTGCTATCTCCCAATCACCACAGGACCATGTCACTAGTCCCAGACTACAACACCTCGAACAAAAACAGACCGTTTTTTAACATTGTAGCTAGCAGTGCAGGTGCCACAAAAACAACTACACCTTCGAAAGCAGAAGGGCACTTGTCTCAGGTCACTCTGCTCACAACTAAGGCGTTTAGTTGTGATGCAGATTTACTGGCTCCGTAGGCTACCTTTTCATTCCTGACCTATTCATATGAATTCTGGGAAATGCTCGAGATATATGGTCCCTGGTATTTACTTTGTTTGCTGGCTCACACATGATTGGTATTTTTCTTGCCTTGCACTTGGCTAGTACACAATCAAGGTACCAATCATGTTGTTGTTCATCACAAGATAAGAGATGTAATGCACATAAATATTTTGGAGGAGTTGCACTGCACAGGAAGGTCACAAACCATTGAGTAAAGAGTACGATACACTCTTACAACCCGCACAAATTGAATGTGCATCACCACTTTGCTCCCAAGTGATAGTACAAATTGCACCAACACATGCCTCATGTATGGTATGGTCAGTTATCAACAGGAAGAGATAAACAACCTAGTGAAATAGTATGGCACAACACAAATAAACACCACCTATACTTGAATAGGGTATGATACATGCAATGGGTGCTGCCGACAGGTGGTTTCCAGATGATTTAAATCATCAGCAACTACATCTTGTAGCTCATGATGAGTTACTGGAAAACTGAGTCAGTACCTGCAGCATCTTAATGAAAATACCACAAGTGCACACAATATCTCAAGTCCCGTGACATCACGTCTGTTGCCCTTGTTATTGTGACTTGCTTAGCATAACATGGTGATACCATTCAAAAAATTGCAGTGCAATAGCATAATCAGACTAAATCCACAGCATAGAGGTATCAATTGCAGGAGAAAATTATCACCAATATATTATACAAATACCATAATGAATGGTGAATGTGAGGTCTGAATATTTCAAACTGGCTCATTGGCAAGACTACCCTAATAGCTCTGTACATTCAGTGTTGGACTCACGATCTGAAAAAGGGGGTTTATGCCTCATCGGGAACCGTCCAAGGTTAGGATAATCAAATATCCAGGATAGTAGAAGATGGACAGGATGAGATGGGGTGAGAGGAGGCTGAAAGGGAGAAAGCGAGAATGGTAGTTCAAGTTTTAATTGCGTCATTATGTATATTTATGTCTAGTCTGGTGTAACACCATTGAAAACAATGCATTTCCAGTGTAAGCTCAGGTACTTGCTGTGATTGTAAAGCCCCGTTAAAGTGTGAGCCAAAGAGCTTAATACTAGTATTAAGCTCTTTGGTGTGAGCGATTTGACAAGCGAAGTCATCGCCGAGTGACGTAACCAATATTGTTTGAGTTGAAAGTAACAATTGATTTTCGCCTCAAACAATACTGGTTACTTGGATTCCTCAGCGTCGTTAATCGCCGGCGATCAAATCGCTCACATGTAAACGTACCTTAAGGCTTTCTCTGCCACCTAACACCATTACATCATTGCACTACACTTTGATATCATTTACACCCTTACCCCCGTAAATGACTACAGCTACTAAAAGTGTAGGTACAAATCTGCTTTCACTCACACACATTTCACTAGTGTGAGAATATACCGCTGAATTAAAGATAAATCAACACACCCTGGCATTCCCGCCCGGCTCCTGAAGGTCAGCCATATTGCGAATCACACCCAGTTGAGGAGATAATGTGATAGAAACAGATCGACAGATAGGATTCTGACTTGTCCTGTCACTGACTATTCCTAGACTGTTGACAGGACTATTATGGTCAGTTGCTACCCAACCGTTTTGCCCCCCCGTGTTTCTTGATCAAGCCCCATCCTCCTCTCTCTACGTACCATTGTAATAACACGAGAAGTACCACATTCTTCCTGTTGCCAATACAGGCTCGGTAAGGCAGCTAACCTACCTTCCCTTACCACTACGGAAACTTACTAATCATACCGGTACATCATGAGATCTCATGATATCCAAGTACCACCGAATCAACTTGTACTAATTTGATCATTATTGTTAATAGTGCATGGTGCACCAGTGCCATTATAACACCAGGTTCTCCAATCCCAACCAGCTATACCCAGCGCAATGTGCATCACACCAACATGTCTGGTAGGCTCACCAGGCCCGTGTCATGCACCCCCCCCAACACGTAGTACACACATGTATCACGTAACACCCCACACACACTGTGCTGGCTAGGCCTAGTCGTCCCGATACTTATCCTGGTGGTGCCTTCGTAGGGGCTCAACCGGCATCGGACACCTGGTGCGACTTACGAGGATTGTCTTGGTCGGACTGGAGGATTGACCGGGAGGTTCTGGAGCGTGCTGGATGCTTATTTGGCCGGACCAACACTGCTCTACGTCGCCGCTTCGTCGTCTCTGATGCTCCACTGTTCCGGGTGGAGTGATGGATAATGGAAAAAAAAAAAAAAGAAGTGCAGCAGCGACACGTGCGGGAAAAGGAAGAAGGCCGGATGCGCGCGCATGTATTGCCGGCGTCGGCGGCGCACCAACGCCACCTGTCGGCTCCTACCTGGCGCCGCTTTCGAAATATTTCAATATATTCATAGTGCTTGGTGGCGTCAAAAGAGTAGCTCGTGGCGCCACCAGTACGATACCATTAGAGGAAACAGGCCATGGGAACACTTATTCTGTAAAAAGAGAGTCTTAGGAGCAACGTGATGGTTTTTATTCATGACTTGAGTCACTGTAACTGTACACATGAGTGACCACCATCAAGGACTTTTTGCAGGGACTGAACTACCGTCCATTTCCTACGTGGTACTGCACAACTGGAGCTGGACCAGCTCCTTTTCTTTTCGGTTTCTTTTTTTTTTACACGCGCACCCACCACATGCCTCCCCTCAGCCTGTTGTAATCTGGGAGCTGTTCCACGGGACCCACGCCGGCCACTGCTGGACAGCGGTCGTAGATGTATTTGTTGCAGACCTCTCGCACGTGCTTGGCAGTTATGCTCTGGAGGAGAGATATCGGAATGTCATCAGTACACTAGTACAGCCCACAACTTATTTTCACCTAAACAGACACACACTAGCCACAAGATAGGCCAGAGCAATGGCCTCTGCACAAGAAGACATTCTTACGCATCTGCAGTGGCTACTGATGAATCAACTTAGCTCGTTATGGTTGATGTGACAAAATTGGCACACATCACAAAGAGGAACACTGCTTCATTAATAGCTACGGCAGTAGTGTAAGAAATTTCTAATGCAAATAAGCATTAAGGTACACCACACTGAAACCAGCCAGCAGCAAAGACAAGTCTTACAAAAAAAGGGGGGGATTAGATCTCCAGCTGAGAAATTTGGGCATTAAAAACCCCCGTTTTGAAATTATTTTCCAACTTCAAATGAGAACAGAAAGAGGTTGGAGCATTACAGAATTTACTGTACATACATATTTTTTCGGCCAAGTAATGCAAACATTTAATTTTCATAATTGCTAGATGTTTAGGATCCTGCTGGCCGGCACATGGTGGCTCGGGGTACCTGCCACCCTGTCCGTCGCCAGAGATGGGCAGGGTTGGGGGAATGGGGGACTGGTAGTTTATAGTTTTAAATTGGTTCACATGTGGGGTACGGTCCTTCGCCTGCCTCTGCCAGAGGCGCTGCCCCGAACCCCTGACTCGCCAGCCACCACCCCGGCTGGTATTGCTGCCTCCCCATTGGTGAATACGAAAGCAATGGACTGAACTACAGTAAAAAGTCGATTCTTTTCGTATTTTCCATTTCGCAATTCCCGTCACCTCCTGTCATCCGCAAGTGGGCTCTGATTGGTCCACTATACTGTTTAGTTCGTTTCGTATGCTACCGTCAGCAGAGTGAACCCCTTTATCCTTTCCAAACTTGACATTTGCCTGAAATTCAAAATTCACGTTAAGTTTATTATCGAAAATGCACATTTTCCGAATATATTGTTTTCAATTGCAGTCTGGCAATAATTTCTATTTAAAAGCAGGCTGACGATGGGATTGGTCACACAATCTACATTTTTTATTTTCACTGTGCAACAAAACCTGCATATTCTCACAGCCTGTACATGTGCCCATTTTCATCGTAACATAATTTCAGTACGGTACTAGAAGCATCCCATTAAAAAATTACAAGGATCAAAATTACGGAAATCTACTTCAGCTATTGCGGCATGCCGGCCACCCCTGGGTTATACCGGAATACTGGTCGACCTCGTTTTATCCTGGCATGCCGCTTTATGTGAGGTAATAATAATAATAATAATAATAATAATAATAATAATAATAATAATAATCATCATCATCATCATCATCATCATCATCATCATCATCATCATCATCATCAACACACTCACTAAAATTTACAGTGAGCCTTATGCTGATCCTGAAGCCCATTCTTTTCTGCACTGAATAAGTCTCGCTGTCTTGTACGCCTTGTCGTGTTACATGTGTTAAAAGTATGCTGAACATCATCCGTTCAGACCGAGCCAAAGTTACGCAATGGAAAAGTATCTGCTGCATCACATGGCCATTACAGGCAAGTTTCACCTGAGTAAACCTGGGTAAGGAAAATTCTTCCCTTGTAAAAACCCATTTTACCTCGATTCGTGCTTCCAGTTCATGCAGTGGCAAGCGTCGGCCATAAGTAAGCATCTGGCGGCCGATATCTTCACACACTGGAGTAGTTCCGTCCAGCATGAGCAGCATGTTAGTCTTCAGAAGGTTCTTGGCACGCTGCACTTCAAACTCGGTCACACTGGTACACAGGTGCATCCATTGCTTCTGAAGATTGAACACCATGTCCTGCAAAATTCACAATTTAGTACTGCAACACTTAATGAAAACAGGTAAAATAATAAACATCCCTGCATAACAAAAAAAATAAATATATGGTGCATGAGAGTTCCATCATTATTTTTAATGCTGTGGAGTGTGGAGTGGACAGAAATGGAAACCAATTCTCAACTGTTCCCAGAATTAAATAATTAACAACTAATATGTCCTTCTACCTTGGAGGTACATAACTCTCCAATTTACTTAACAGACTATCTTTATAAAGAGAGGAGTTGCTCTTACGTCAAGAGTGTTGGGCTCAGCCACAAAATAAATTCCCCAGAGGCCAGTGTCCTTGTAGCAGGTGTTGAAGGCCTGGAAGCTGTGGCAGATTCCACCCACAGCAGCAGCCTGTGCCAAGGCAGAGGCATTGTTGGCACCACCTCCGTGGGTACGGTCCCAGCTACCAATGGTCGTGTTGGCCACCATCAGGGGTATGTTGTCTGCATCTGCCCATCCACAGCCCTCCACTGCTATGGCCACATGGGCAAGGGGCATGGAGTCATCCCGCACACGCAGTTCGGAGCCTGCAAGAGAGACAGGGGTGGATTACTTTACACAATTCACATGCATTCAATGGTATGTGAAGCTATCAATCGACATGATTCAGCCTGCTGTTAAAAATATTGAATGGAGCCACCTCACCTGTGAAGCGGCAGGGGAGGACCTGAGGTATGGCTCCCTCCTCGTACTTGTACTTGACGCTGCCAAGGTGCTGCTGGGCCAGCTTAACGAGGTCGTCGTGCTTGATTCCACCTGCACCTGCCAGGACCATCCTTGGGCCCTTGTAGTGGGTATCCACATAGGAGACAAGGTCTGCCCTCTTTATGGACTGGATGTTCCTGGTAGGACCCAAGATGGTGCGGCCCAAAGAGGTACCCTGGTAGGCAGTGGCATGAAGGTGGTCAAACACCACCTCCTGCAGGTTGGTCTCCACCTCCTGCATCTCCCGAAGGATCACACCCCTTTCACGCTCTATTTCCTGTTCCCCAAACTTGGAGTTCTGGATGATGTCAGACAGGATCTCCACAGAGCGACCTACATCCTCGCTCAAGCACTTGGCATAAAATACTGTCTGCTCCCGAGAGGTGTACGCATTCAAATGAGCACCAATGTTTTCGATCTCAAGCTCAAGGTCGGTCTGTGATCTCTTGGCTGTGCCCTAAAATGGAACATGTTATTAACTGGCCAGAAATTGCAGATGCCAATACACCCTACCTTAAAAGCCATATGCTCAAGAAAGTGCGCCACGCCGTTGTTCGAGTCATTTTCATATCGCGAGCCCGCATCTATCCAAAGACCCACAGTGGCAGTTGGAGCACCACTGTCCTCCGATGCCACACGCACCCCATTTTCAAGGACAGTAACACGGGTAGGCGGAACATTCACCAGAGTCTGCTCGTAGGTAGCAGGAGCTGCAGTGGCTAGCGTGCGGATACGGGCCTAGAAACAAAGAACATGTCAGACAACACAAATCATGGCGTAACATAACTATCGAAACACTGTGTCAGGACTATTCTATGTCAGCCCCCATCATGTTACATGAGCGTCAAAATGCAACTATCTAATTTATTTTAAAATGACCAGTGCATAATGATCCCGACAATTAAACTCAAAGAAAATGATGCAATTTGCCATTTTAGAACAATTATTATTTTAAGCTTATCCACCCCCACGTTCTATGACTTTGCCATGACTTTCCTTCTTCCCCAGTGAGCCAACTTAAGGGCAACAGGGGGCGACCCGGGGCGGACCAGCCCCTTGTCCGAACCCACCTCGAGGGCGGCGGTCCTCTTTGCGTTCCTGGCCAGGAGAGACCCGAATCGAAGCAAGCGAGTGGCCGCCATTTTCCACCGCAGATTTCCCAAGGACGAACAGGAAGTAGGGACGGATGTTACATCACATCAGAACAAGGATGCCAGAACATTATAGATAATTAAACTCTTTATTACTTGTCATAATTTATGTGTATGCTAAATTAATTTTATGCAGGCGTAGCAGATGATTCTGGTTAAATTCCGTGCGCAGAATTTACGAAGGTACAGCACATGTGGCAACCTTGATGAATGGGGATTCGAACCATTCGAACAGATTGATCCAGGATTGATCAAACAAAACGTGTATAGTTGAGTCGACGAAGGCGTTGGAAGGGAGAAACATGCCCATTGTGATCAAGGATGTCGAGTGGTCCCAGACGGATGAGGTGGTTCTTCTGAGGGTGCCGCTAACGGTGCCTAAAGCATCGCTGGTGGACGTGTTTTCTGGTCAGCAGTACGTCAAGGTCAGCTGAAACTGTTGTTCTTTTATTCTAATTAGAACCAGAACCACTTATTGTAAAAAATGAGTTACATATTCCATAGGATGTTTGACTTGACAGTAGAGTAGAATATGATAGTTTAATAGGTCATTGAACGTCACTACGTCACTAAAACGTCAGTAGTGGAGTGGAGTACCTCCAGAAGAAGCACCCTCTCTCGCCAAGGGCCATACCACGTTGAAAGCACCGGTTCTCGTCCGATCCCCGAAGTTAAGCAACGTCGGGCCCGGGTAGTACTTGGATGGGTGACCGCCTAGGAATGCCGGGTGCAC
>JYFJ02005970.1:0-22037 GCA_000934665.2 Catajapyx aquilonaris
ACACAGTACTACTGTAACATACAGTAGGGTAGTTTAATCAAAATAATGTAAAATATTACCATAGATTTTCAGTTTTTCTCCTAGAAACAGTCTGTTACATGTTTCTTCGTTTACAAGACAATTGACATTTTTTCGGACTTTAATTTTTAATCCTATTTTTAGGCGACGCACGGATAATCCGCACCCAGATAATGTGGAGTACAGCGTATTGTACTGTACCTACTCCACAAAAACCCGAAAGAGTGCGTAAACTATATAAAAAATAATAAGAAAATAAATAAATACCCATTTCACTTGACCTGGAGCTTATAGTATGCCTACATGTCGCACCTGCTTGACGCAAATGAGAAAGAGAGAGAGAAAAAAGGACCCACACGGGATTCGAACCCGGATTCTCCACAACGGATGGCATGGCGCGGGAGCGGGACAAAACTAAACAGAAAAACGAATAGGTAAATTAAATAAATTAAATAAAAAAATAAAAAAGATAGTGCGAGACGGATTCGAACCGCCGACTTGAGATCACCCCTCACTTGTCCTGCTTCGGGCGCTACATGCTAGCGCTATGCAATGACAAGCTGGAAGAATTAAGGCCTCACGCTCTAACCAACTGAGCTATCGCACTACCGTCCTGTGGGGCCTCTCCTTTTGAGGTGCTTTATACCCCTCCCTCACGTGACCACTGACGTCACCAGGGGGGTGAGGGGGAGGGACTGGGGGAGGGGTAGGCGATTCTGTTTCGTTCTGTTTGCAAGTATGGCGGCTCCACGTGGTGAGCCCTGCTGGTCGCCTCTTTCGCCCCTTCTCTGCCTTGCCCCGGGGCAGGAAGTTGTTGGAGGAGTGAGGCCTCCATCGCATCGGCCCCCATCCGTGCCCCTCCAGTCAGGCCCATCTCCTCCACAAGCACGGGGGAGTATAAAAAGATTATCGTCTACGGACCACTTGTTTTTTTGTTTGTTTGTTTGTTTGTTGTTGTTGTTGTTGTTGTTGTTGTTGTTGTTGTTGTTTTTGAAAGGTAACAGTTATGATAATCAAAATTGAAGTCATTTCAGGCTGAGGCCCATATTTTCAAAAGTTATGATGTGTTAATTAACTGCCAAAAATAATACATTTTTATGCCCAATGGGATTACATTAGCGCCCGCATGTATATATAATGACATTGAAGTATGTAATCAGTTTTATTGTACCAGATTTACATTATTCAACTGTCACACAATTAATTTACACATACACAGCTAGTTCACTTTTTAATGAATGGTTTATACAGAACGACCTAAATGCACTGCCATATAAACACTAGGCCTATACAGAACCACCTAAGTGTCCTGCTGCATAACCACTATATAAACCATTCATTAACCCATGAACTGTGTATGTGTAAATAATATTACTCTGTTGCTGCGGCTCTTCTTCCTGGCCCTAAGGCTCCAATGCACCAACCTAGTGTATGACTTTAAAGTACCGGTACGTGGAGTTCTCACAAGCTTTCACGTCACTTCAACTACATGCAAAAGAGCGTGTCTCATTTTTGCATCAAAAATCGTATCAAAGTAATGACTTATGAATATTAAAAATTAATGTGGAAAGATGCTACCAAGAGGCAGGAATTCAGGAATGCATTTTATATTAACATGCACTCTATTTCAATAAATTTAAAGATGGCCTCAATAATTTTTCCAATGTTGTGTCAGTTACAGTGGAATTATCCTGGAACTGAATCAATGTGAAGTTGTACACATAAAAGATGAATTGTGATCGTGTATGTAGTAGGTTTTGTTCAGGTTATTAGGAGGACCACTCCTTCTGATGTACTGGTCATTCACGTAATTGCAAAAAGAGACTGTGCGACCCTCCTTGTGACCAATCTAACCAGGAACCATTTTTGTGTAATTCGGAATGAAGCTACAGGACGGGTATTTTTGAATATTTTCTGTTCAACTCTGAGTAGAATTTCTAGATCAAGAAGTTCTCCATAAAGTAAACTGCTCATAATAATAATATTATAATAATCCGGGTAGTGCTTGACCTCATCAGAGGTATATAGCACGGACCTTTATTATGACCGTACATATTTTATTGGAGCCTTTTTACGTAATGCCCGCTGGGGCCCACGGGCAGGATGACATCTAGGTTACATATATGTTAATACACTGTGCAACATTCAAAGCTGTGTTATTATTTCAATCTACTGACAAAGTTGCAGTATTCAAAGAGACATCATGCAGTTTTTTATGCACACACACACCTGATTGATGCAGAAATAGATTTGATGCTTACAGTCATTCGGAGAGGGCATTCTGTGTTTCCTAGAAGGCTCATCAAGTTTACTTTTTGGCTTTGTATTACAGTGACATCTGCAGAGTGGCCACAAAATGTACTGTATCCAAGAAAGTCATTGCACAGTCCCAGTATTATATATAACTGAAGAGTGGAAATGATAAAGGGCCTAAGTGCCACATTTTTGAAGCTGAGAAAAATCGATTTTTGTGTCCTATCCGTAATATTATTCTACTTTCTTGGTGATGATGACTTGGCAGATGCAACAATCAATCAAGGCACTTGGCCGGATCCAATAGAGTGAACATATACCACTGCTTTATAATAAAAATGTAAGGCCAAATGTGACGAAACAAGAAAGTCATATGCACCATGGGACCATTTCCTCATTAAGGACCTAAGTGCCAGAATCTCACACTAACATTAAGTTATTTTATGATGTATCTGCTGTGTATTTATTGCATGCTAGTTATGTCCTGTGAAACAATATGCAAAGTGGGGTGTCTGTTTCAGCCAGTCGATATTATTTTGATAGGTGTAATTGTCACAACAGGAATTTTAAATGTTGCCTTTATTTGCCGGAGTGTTGACAAGTCACATAGTAGGGCAGATAGGTGAAGCAATTGTGCCTTTAATGATAGAAGCCTGATAGAAGCATGAATTTGGCACACCTTTAGACAACACCCTAATGGACGTTTTGGGATATGAGGCCATGTCAGATTTTTTCTGTAACTAAATTGTCAGTCACTTTTCAAAACGGCGACTATCTCGTAGGTGTCATGTAGGCCTTTTTTTTTTTTAGCTATTCAATTACTTCCTAGTGGCAGCGTGATGACTATTAGAAGGACTGGAACTGTAGTTGAAGCCGCAATAATACACTTCGGGGTGTATGGGGGTTCCTGTGAGGGGATACCACCTTACCATAACCAGTGGTGTTGCACGACTTGAGTCTCAACTCGATCGCAGGTAGGCTATAGCGACCATCAAGTGATGGCCCCTCAGAGCTTTGAGGAGCTTTGAGAGACGTTATTGGTTCGAAGCAGCCATGATGAACAAATAGGCCTACTGTACTGCACAGTATATATTGGCATGCTAATGCTCACGTTTAGCAGGGTCAAAATAAAAGCAGTCAAGGTAAATAAAAGCAGTCAAGGTGATGCTTGCAGAACACTATTTATTTATTTATTTTACCCCGTGATAGGCCTCCATGGGCCTTTGGGGGGGGGGGGNGGGGGGGGGGGGGTGGCGGCACACAACCATCAGTATTCTCTAGTATTGTACACTATTTTCCGTCAATCTCCGGTGCAGGGAATCAAGGACAGTAGATAAGGATAGGGATTTTCGGGGAGGGGACACGGGTGCAAGTGCAATGTCTTAAGTTTGGGCCATGTGCAGTCCCCCAGGAGGTTAGGTTGCCAGACACCTCCAAGGTGCGGGTCAGAGGCCCTCCTGACGCAGGCGAAAGGGAGCTCCCAGGCGGGGACCAAAATAAAAGTATTTCTGTAAAAATTGACAGATGGGCCCTTATTGCCTTGTGGTCTTCAATATATTATCATAAGCCAAACTTCAGTTTCAAATGGCACCTACTAGCCATTGCTTTGCTACAACTATGTAGAGTACATCAACCCACCTCTTGCAAAGAGCTCACCTTCATATGATCAATGATGCATATGGATTTGGGTGACATCTTAGGCCCCACAATTGGTGTGACCAGACGTCATTGGTCATCTCCTCTCAGCCCCCATTCCCTCCTCACTTCTCCAGACAGTCATCCAGAAAGAATTACCCCTTTATACCCAGTGATATCACATTTGTGACATTATGTTGAGAATAGTAATTATATTGTGCGGACCTTCAACACAAGCCAAGATCACCAATTACTGAAATGTAGGTGTAATTTAAAATACTCTCAAGCAATATTTTCCCGCGCTTTATTTCAGCGACTCAGGCACGGTTATAATTTCTCCCCAGAAATACAATTTCATTTATCTGTACACTCACAATTTCAGGAAGAGATCAACTTTTCATCATCTCACTTACTTCTCAATTTAATGTATTAATTAACTCTCACATACCTCATACATTCTTATATGAAACATTTTACACCATGCCCCTTTCAATCACAAAAGAGACATGGAAGGATGAGGGGATCCAGTTATGCAGGAGTCAGGAAGAAGGTGGGAGGGAGTGGGGCTGAAAAAGGCACACATGTGATGCACATGAGGTACATCACAAGGCAACATATGGGTTGAGGGGGTCAAGGGTAAGAGGCATATGTTCAATTTGCATAACAATGTTGTACATATTCCATCCAAAAATAAAAGTAAATGAAAGGGTAGATACATTTTTAAAACATGATTGGGGGTCACTGGTGACAATGGTAAAATTGCCCCTTCTCTTATAAAACTAATGCAATTATTTCTGAATAATAAGGCTGATGAAGTTCAAATATTTCATAATTAATAACCTTATGTAAAATTGTAGTAGACTGCAATATAAACAATGACTGTAAAGTTTTAGGTGACTTTCGCGTGAACATGATTCTTAACGTAAAAACCACATAAAAGGGCATAAAAAACAGGTACAATCACTGATTTTAACTTCACAACTCAATTAAGCAGCAACAATTGCATATTGCACATTTCAAAAAAAAAAAAAGCCTGTGCGCAAATACTTCATCACTTAAACATCACCATGCGCCACAAATAATACATAATTCAACTGGGTGGGCCGTTAACACTGTTCCAACAACAAACCTCCAAAGCCATTCATGTAAAAAAAACTGGGAGAAAAACTAAAAGCATAAACAAAACTGGAAAGGTAAAAGTGTTGAGGCAATGTGGGCCTACGGAACGTCACAACAAAGTAAGCCCATGCAGATTGGACGTGTGTGGACAATTTCAGGGTAATTTACACTTCTTGTCCTTTTTGTCAACACACAGCAACTAAAAGCACTGACATGAATCAGTAAGAAAGAGGGTCTAGTAACTCTAGTGGTACAGGAAAGGAGGTCACTTTTAGGGTTGTCATCTGTTGACAAAGAGGAGAATGAGTGGTGTACAACCCTGTAAATTAGCTTTTAGTCCATGGGTTCAAACACCTCACAATCATGATCAGATAATGGTTGAAAGAGAGATGCTGCTGTTGTTTAGAAATAACATCTCCAGAGCACCAGTAGACATTGGCCTATCATTATAGCCATGTGGGCCTATCATATGGTTGCCTCAATCCCAGTGGGTGTGAGTGAGTGTGGTGGCTGTGTGATGGATGGTAGTTTGGTGCGTATGGGTTAGGTGGGGGAGCACCCAGTATAAATGAATGTGGATGCCTTATAAGCAGCTCCTCTGACCTAGCTTGCTGTTGGTGGTGAAAGTAGTTCGGGTAGATCTGGGCTTGCCCCATCCCTGTTGGAATAGAGCCAGGGGGTGGACCAGGGGGTGGACCAGGGGCAAATGCAAAAGTGGCTTGTGGATGGGGGTGCATGGCTGGGTGGTGTCGCCCCCATGCAAAACCAGCATCGAGCTGCGAGTTCTGCTTTGCCCCAGGACCAGTCCCTGAGCTGCTCTGGGGTAAAAAGTCTTCTTGGAAGAGCAGCTCAGGGGCCATTGGAGCGAAAGCAAATGCTGATCCAGGTGCAGCTGATGTAGGGGTAGAGCTTGATGAAATAGGTGGTGCTTGAGATGAAGGGGCAGGGTTTGAGGCAGGGCCCAATGATGATGGTGAGGGATTTGTTCTGTGAGATGGGCCCTCAACTCCACCCACCACAGGCTTGATTGAGGTGGGCACACCAGCTGAGTCCTTGTTGGCTGACACTGCTCCAAGGAAGCCAAGTCCAAATGGGGATGACGAGAGGATATCATCTGATCCCACACCAGGGCCACCACGGGGCCAGCTGCCACTAAGCATAGATATCCTGTAAGAAAACATCGGTACAGTAATTTGTGTTAAAATAAATTACATTGCTCTATAAAATGATTGAAAATAATAGTAGTACAATTACAGGTAGTCCCTGGTTTACGTAATAACGACCCAACTTATGGCGATCCGTACTTGTGCTGGGCTTCCAAGGCTCCCCAGAAGGATGTACAGTATAATTATATGAGGCATTCCATGCCAAGTGGGCCACCCTTTGCCATGACCTTCTCCGATTTTGACCAAAGTCGAGTATGCTGTAGTGCCAGCACATGTGACTTCGTAACAGAATTTGTTTGTCTCTGCGACTATTGGTTCCACAACTACAGGGTGTGAAATGTGCCAATTTTCGAACATTTTTTCTACGTTCGCTGTCACTTAGACAACCATATCTCCTAGAGGGTTAGGTCAAATCTAACATAATTATGATATATGCATTTCAAAGGGAAGTTGACGCTCCATGAGATGGTCATGCTCATTTTTAAGAAATCCAAAAATTTAAAGTCAAAGATGGCGCCCAGAACTTTAATTTCAATAACGGTCATTAACCGACCCTTACAATTTCTTTTGAATGGAACTTAAAATGAGAAGGACAATGTATACCTGACATTTCCGAAAAATCTGGAGAAGCCCTTTTCCATATTTGCCGTCAATAATAACTTTTGTGATATTTTCAAACGTGTCCCGTTTATATAGTCACCTCATTTGGAGGACCACAACTCGGAGAAGGTGAGGTCAAATCTTATATTTGATATTCGTATCCGAAAGGTATTTTTATGCTCCAGGAGATGGTCATACACAAAATTGAAAAATCCAAAAACTTTTACTCAAAGATGGCGGCCAATTTTTGATTTGATTTTGATCAATAATAATCGACCCCTACGATTTCTTATGAATCGCACTTAAAAGATCAGGGTAATGATTACTTGAGATTTGCCCTATGTCCTTTGCTAAGTATTTGAAACATTATTTTAATATACACAATTAATTGGAGGATTCAGTTTGAGGGTCACTGACAAGGTAATGAGCAAGGGTGGTCGCCTCCGATTTGGCTGAAACTTGCATGAGGGGTCAATCATGTGCCATAAACACAGTGTTGAAAGTCCTAAATTTAGTTGTTCAGCCTTTTCCAAGATATGAACAACAGAAACATCAGAATTTCGGCAGCGCATATAGGGCCTCTGCACTTGTTCCTTTCCCGCCTGACCCCTGTAGGCGCGGGCAAAATTCGTATGTTTCTGTCACTCATATCTCGGAAACGGCTAAAAAACTAAATTGAGGACTTTCACCACTGTGTTTATGGCACATGATTGAACCCTCATGCAAGTTTCAGCCAAATTGGGAGGCGACCACCCTTGGTCATTCCTTTGTGAGTTCTGAGCGTTCCTCTTCTTCGTAACAATTAAAATTCACTCGTACTGACAACTTTAACTGCACTACAGTATCACTGCACTCACTACAGGGACTGGGCTGGCTGGGAGAGACAGAGAGGATAATGCAAGTTGGCACATTTTGCTTGGAGCAAGATGGCTCAGGTGCCTACCAGCCATGGTGGTCTCTAGAGTCTCTTCCCTGTCTTCCCAGCTGTAGGCTACTTGCACCTTAGCTAGAGGGCATGCTATGTTAGCTCACTAGAGCCCAGTGGTGGTTGGCAGGGGTTGTAATATGCATATAATACAATTAGTAAGGTACTAGCAGGATATGCGGCATTGCCAGAGATATAAAACACTTTCTTATTGCCTGTTGCAAGGATTTCGCTGAAGCAATACAAAAGGTCAAATGCCTTTCCTGTGAGACTAAGCCATGCGGGGGAGTTCACAAAATGTACCACGCCAGTCATTGCACTTGCACATCCCCTCCTGTCATCCTGCCCGTGGGGCCCAGGCGATTCGCAAAAAGGCACCATGTACCATCCTAAATGATCAATAAAGGTCCGTGCGAAACACCAACCAAGGTGACTGTACTACCCACAATTATATTATTATTATTATTTATTATTATTATTATTATTATTATTATTATCATTATTATTATTATTATTAAATGCCTTTCCTGTGACTTACATGCTCACCACAAATGCACACAAGGTGGTCACTACTGTACTACATTGGCCACAATTGCTATTCTAGTGATGAATAACTGGCTGATTGCAAATAATGCCCTAGTAATGTATAAACATTTCCAATATGGTTGCAAGTTTATTCCCATATGTACGAATAACTACAGTGAGACCTGTGTGTTGCACAATTGCATGTTATTTTCGAAATTTTCGAAATTTTCAGATTTAAATTTTTTTCAAAGGTAATTTTGAAACCAGCATTAAAGTGAAACATAATAAAATGAAGCAGCGTAAAACAGGTAGTACCTGCAGTACATCACTTTTCAGCTCACACAGGAGACAAGTGGTACAATCCTTGTAAAATCAATTGCAGTTGGAACAAGCACATCACAGATTTGACAGCCATGAAATTTTTGTATTTGGAATGAAAGGGAACTTTCACATCATTTCATGGAGTCATCCCTACAACCCAGAACAGCTAGGCATACAAGAGAAGATCAAAAGGTTTTGGCCCAGAGGTACTTCAATTCAAGTGACAGTGACCAACCCTGGAATGACTATCATAGGAGACCAAAGCTGGCCTTCCTCGCTCTGACATTGAATTCGACACAGAATGCCATTTATACTGAGGGTTCCATGCATTTATCATATCAATTTTAATAATTATTTCATGACTTTACACCTAGAAGTTTTTAAAAAGCTGCTATTAAGATACCGCTTCAGTTTCACAACTGACCATCATCTGGCAGCATAAAATTAATATTGGGCTCAACAAACAATAATATGGATACTTACTAAATTCCAGCCTACAATCTAATAATGGGTCGAATTTTCGTCTTTCTGCTAGTAGCACCTATTCAGCAAAGCGAGTCCTAAGATAATAGTCAGAACCTCTAAATAGTGACTAATAGTGGCTAATAAAAAGACGCAAATTCGGCCCATTGACTCTAGAAGGAAAAAAAGGATTTCAAAATATTCCAAATGCAATGCTTCTTACCTGGAAACAGGCCTGACTTGTGAAGGTGGAGCCCCACTCCTAAACACAAAAGGATCTTGGGCATGGGGGGGAAATGATGAGTGGGCATTGTGGGGTGAAGAGGAGCCAAGTGGAGAGGAGGTTGCCAGCAAAAGGTGATCGTCAGCAGGTCGCCTTCCAGACAGCCGTGACACCATTTGGCTGAGTCCTGCAAGATCCCCAGATGCAGTTGGAGGTGGGGGATAAGGTGACGAGGTGGGAGTTGGAGGAGGGAGGGAAGCAGGAGCAGAGCAGGTGGTTGACGGTGACGGTGACAAGGGAAATGCCACTCTTTTTTTTACTGGTGCCTGTAATTGTGGCATGAATGGGTTGGGAGTGGGGCTCAGAGGAGGTGGTGATCCTGCTTGGTCCTGGTGGTGGGATAAGGCCAGTGCTCGCTGATATTGGTCAGTCAGAGGTGCCTGGGGGTCATAGGTAGCTCCACCTCTCCGAGATCCGACATTGGAGTACATAGTGGGTGGGGCATATGGTGGAGTAGATGCAAGGGTGTGTGGTGGTGGGACTGGAGAGGAAGCAGCCATGGGTGGGGCAGGGGCACCAGGAGAGGGGGGAAGGCCACCCCTCCCAACACCACGCTGATCCGGTGGAGAAGAGCCACTAGCTAAGTCTTGATAGAAGCCAACCCTTACACTTGTGCCATTCAATGGGAAAGGAGCAGTAGGGGTGGGGCAGGATGTTGAATTCTGGGATGCATGGGAGTTAGGAGTGGCAAATGGGTGAGGAAAGTGGGATGGGTTGAGGTGATGGTGTGAAGGGTGTGCATGTGGTGGAGCATGTGGGGGATGAAATGAGGGTGGATGGAGGAATGAGGGAGGTAGATGAGGCTTTGGGGAGGATTGGGATGGGGAGCATGGAGACATGCCACCCATAGCAGATGGGGTGGGAGGAGTTGGGGTAGGAGTTGGTGTGTGGTCATCCAAAAGATGGGGCCTTTCTGAATCCATCTCTTGACTAAAAGAAGATCTCTCTGATATAGAACTGCATGCACTCACATGGCGCTCACGAACAACATCACCCCTGTAAGTAAACAATTTATAAATTTATATAATGTGGCACATGAACGTCTTGGCTTAACACTAGCAACACCCTTAAGACACTGACCCACCTGGTCCAACCATGTCTATGGACCTATGGACAACCTTTTCTGGACCTCTGGTGACTCGTATGACCCATCCCGATTTTTAAATAAAAATTTTAATGACCAAAATATTCAACCTGGTGCAATTTTTATGTCAATTTCCCCCCTAAAATTTTCCTACTTAGCTTTGTTTTTCTCTTATCTTTTTTTATTTTATTTTTATTCCCTTTTCCCGGACTTCCTCGTGACCCCTAAAAACATGCTGGCGACCCAGGGGTTGGGAACAGAATAAATATTTCGTCCATATAGAGTCGTACCATTCTTTATGAACGGTACTGTACAGTACCTCAGGATAGCCTTGAGTGATGGTGCAGGGGTATGTGGTTGCAATTTAGACCACCAATTTTGTCCCAGCAGTTTGTTTTCAACAGAGTGTCAAGAAAATATCCCCCAATTTTGTTATGCAGTGTATATTATTCACAAGCCTAACCACATTGTGCCTTACAGTTAGATTTAAGAACAAATAAACAGGCTTACCCATGTTCTTGATGCCATGGGCTTCCTTCTTCATTCCGTCTCATGGACAAGGGAGAAGATGAACCTTCTTCTTCTTCCCCCCCACTTTTACTACTGTCCTTTTCCTTGTCCTCTTTGCTCTCCACAGGAGCAACCACCTCTGGCACTTCCTCCACTTTCTCAACAGCAGGTGCCACTGGAAGGGTCCCACTGTGTTTCACATCCTTCTCCTTCCTCTTTACATCTGGTACCACTGGCTTAGGCTCCACAATCACTGGTTTAGGAATAAAGGGAGATTTCTTCACTGCAGGGGTACTTTTCGCTGGGGCCCCAAATGCTTTAAACCAAGCACTCAGGTTTGGTGTTGCCTTCTCTTGGTTAGGTCCTTGCTTCTCAGAGACAGGTGACGTGTCTGACCCCACACTAGTGCCCTTTGGCTTCGAAGCTGGAACTGCTGTTGGTGTGGTGGCACCTTCAAAGTTGAATTTTGGACCAAAGAGTCCTATCTCACTTGAATCTAGGACTGATCCTAGGCTCAATTTGGGAGCTCGTTCATCCGGAATAACCACCAGGCTATTTTTGGTTTCTTTGCAGGTAGTGCAAGTCATTCCAGGTTTGTCACCTGGGCTGGTTGATCCAGAATTTTGTGAAGAGCTACTTCCTGTCAACTGGCTGGAGTTGAGGAGGTTCCCTTTCATCTTCCCAGGCTGGAGTCGCTCGATGGTGCGCTTCCGCCACTCCCTGCTCCGTCCCCTATCACTATCCTTCTTCACCATAGGAGTTTTGCTGCCTCCAATCTTCTTGGGAGATGTAGCCGAGTGTCCACTACCAGGGGTGTCCATCTTAAGGCTCTTCCGATAGTCATAATCTATCTGAGATTCAAATTCTGCCGATGCCTGTGCTTGGTGGACAGGGGAATTGCTGGCAGAAGAATATTCTGATATGCGAGGGGTGTCATCTAGCCATTTATTAATGTCCTGCAATGATCAAAGCACATTTGAGTATTTTACCTTTTTGATATATTTAGGACTTCATGCTTCATGCCATCTGATCAGGTACAGGTAGCCACAACCAATAAGAGTGTTCAGGTGTCATGTGGAAATCAAAATTTAACAGCTTAAAACACATGCACACATGTGTTGCCATATTAATTCCCATAATTCCCATTTCATAATCCCATTTCCCCACCTTTAACAACAAAGTGTAATTATATTGATAGTGATGCTACTTTTAGCTGCACCAAGTTTAATTTCCAGGCACCTTTAGCAATTAGTCATAGACGAGAAAAAAAACCAAGGATACCAACACCATGACACACAAGAGGTGCATTTACACTGTAAGTATCACTGGACTGCATTTTTTTAAAAAAATACCCCTCTGGGGGGGGGGGGGGGGGGNGGGGGGGGGGGGGGGGAGCAGTTCCAAAGGGAGGGCGCTGTGCTAGTCATTTCTGACATTCTTTAAACACCAGGCCTTTTCTCCTGGCCCTGGGCAGAGTATAGAGTGCAATTCTGCCCAGGCATGTCGGGTGAAACGCGGAAAAAGACCCGGCTAAGCAGAGGTGACGGGGACAGGATTTGAACCCTGGCCTCACACTTGGCTGGCCAGTGGCGTAACCACCAGACCACCATGCCTCCCTACTGGACTCCCATTAAAAACCCTTGTCTGGGAAGGTATTTTAGTCGTGCAGTCAAATAGCAGACAGATCTACATGTAGTACACTCATTCACCCAAAGCCAGTGGTGCCATGTGACTGGCACATATTGCACCGAGCCATTTTCAGGTCACCTCGAACATACCTTGACGTTAGATGTACATTAGATGCCAAATTATGACTTATCTAGGCAGAGAAATTAACCATATGGGGCACTGGAGTAAAATTTGTGAGGATTCTGAAGCAGCTCTTTTACTTTTTTGGGGGGTACTTCCAAAAGCTCAAAATGGATGTAGTTTACATGACTGGGTTCCAAAGAAGGCCAAGTACTCGCCTAGTTACAGGGGCAGGGCTTGGGAAGGTTTTTCCTGCCACATTGTTGGAGTCAACAGAGTATATATTAGGACCAGATTTTTTTCTCAGATAAGATGGTTCCTGCCACGGCCGAGGAGCGCTGTATATATATCTACCCTCCTGAGACCTGATGTCCAATATATTGGACATCAGCAAAAAAAAAAAAAAAAAATGGCGTCAATTTCAGTTGACAACTTTTTTTTTGGCTAATGTCCAATATATTGGACATCAGGTCTCAGGAGGATACAGGTCTGGACACTAGTCCCCTTATCACGTGAATATCCAGAGTCCCACCCGCCAGCTTCTACATCGCAGTACATGGAGCGACACCCATCAATGCGACGAAAATTATTACTATTAATTGAGAACGGAGGGGAGAACTGAGGGGAAAACGGAGGGGGGAACGAACCAGAATGAATGGACCATGCCTACTAGATTTGAATTGGCGGTTTGGGAGTCTTGGTTCATCGTGTTCCCCCACCAGGTTTGCTGTATGTGGTCTGGCGTAGGGCACTAAAAAAAGAGACAAAAGCGCCACAAACTCAAGCGATGCGGCACGCTTCCTAACTACTGATAAGCCCCTCCTTGCCTCTCGATAGTCACGGGGGTCGGAGGGGGAAACCTATGTGAAAAAAACGGAGTTGCACTGGGGTGGTTCTTGCCAACACGTCTGAAGTGTCACGCTTTGTTTCTGCTGGTTAATATTCAGCTTTTTTCTTCAAGATCATGCAAAATGTGCTCCTAGCATGAATGGCCTGTTTCCATGACGACAGCTATCTTGTTCACACTCCCCCTCTCTTGGTGTAAATGCACCTAATATGTCCAACTAATATTCCCACCTAAATAAACTATTGCACACATTGTTACCAACATATATCCAGATTATATATGTGCACACACTGCACTACAGCACAATTAATAAAAAATACCAGATAAAAAAATGTGGTAAAAGGAAACAAGTTATAATAAATAATGATAGACTACAGGGCTCTGAGTGTTTAAAGTACAACTGTGTACTGTGACAACCAAATCATACAGACTAAATAGCGCTTTCCAAGAATACCCACAAATTAATGACATTCACCATGTAATGAAACCTATTCCATACGAAGACACCCAAAAATAACAGGCAAGTACCATTTCCAAAGCAGTCTTGCACTCACTACGCTTCGTCCAGTACTTACTATTTCTCGTTTCAGCAACTGTGCACTTGCAGTGTGTTCACATGAATTTGGGTCATCCTGCATTTGCAATGAAAATGACAATCAAGACAATGAAGGACCTCTATTGTGTGGCTTAAAATTCAACAGCACGGGCCTGATACCATTTATATAAAAAAAATTCATGCAACAAATATGAGTTTAATTACCTTAAGAGTTTGTTCTGTTGCCAAAGCAAGTGCATCAATAGCGTCTGTACTCTTCAGGCCTCCTCCACTCTTCTTCTTTTTTCTGCTATTGTTTGCGGCTGCCACTACTGCTGCCTGCTGGGTATTGTTTCGCCGTTTCTTGTTACTAGCTTCTTTCACATTTTTATCTTCTGCTTTCTCCTCTTCCTCCACCTCCTTCTTCACCTCCTTCATTACTTCCTTCTTTATTTCCTTAGGTGCATCTAGTTCATCCTTCTTACCCCTGTCCTTTCCCCTGGGCCTCTTCCCCTTTTCTTCCTCCTCAGTCACTGCTTCATCATCATCTCTCTCATCCTTCTCCTTCCCTTTCGGGCCACCCTCCTTTCCCTTCCCTGCACCACTACTTGAAACTGCTGCCCTCCTCCTTTGCCTGTCCTCAAAGGCTGAAAAATCAACGGCTACTTCTTCATCGGATGAATGCTCAGTGTCTATGTAACGCTCTAAAGCCTTCTGGAATGCCTCAGAAACTGTTTCCACCATCTCGGTGTACTCTGAAATGTATATGTAAAAATAATGGAACCAATAAAATTGGCACTAGTACATAAATTTTACCTCCACTAAGGCCCAGTTATATGTACACCCACGAGCATAAAGTTGGAGACGGCAGGCCCTCGCCTTCGGTAGGGTGCTCTGCCAATCTCAGCTATTATTGTATCAAACATACTGTTATTAATACACGAACACACACCTGAAGCAGCTAACTCGGTCCAAAAAGAGTCCATTAATTTGAGTCGGATAAAGAAAGGTCAGAGAAGGCCCGCAACGTATCCAACTTTATGCCCACAAATGTACATCAGTTAAGGTTAACTATGGAGTTAGTCTATGTTAACAAGACCTTAACATAACCTTATGATAATGCAACTATCTACATATCTAATTTTGTCATTTTTAGAGGTGGCAATGCTACTTCTTAAAGATGCACTAGCATTATACCAACCCAAATGTATCATTACATTAAGAACTATATCACTGTTGTACATGATAACCAACTGACCACTGTTGGGTCCATTGTACTTCTTGCAGTTGTCTACAATGAGCTGAAAGTCTGCCTTGAATTCATGCAAAGTGAGGTACATCCTTGCATCTAACTTGTCCTCCATTCGAGAGAGGTCCATAGGATGCCTAATGACGGAGTAGTAGCGGGGTGCATACTCTTCCTCAACAGCATCTGTGAATGGCCATGCTTCTCGGTGGCTCTTCACACTTTCCAGCACCTTATACATGCCTGTCCACAGGTCCTCGTCTGACTGAGCAAATCTAAAAGATACAAAATCAGGAAAACATAAGTACATTCCCAATAACGCTTCACAGGCAACCAATTCAATTTAAGACAGTACTTGTTACACATTCTGCGTAACAATGAACTAGTGGCAGCTAATAACTTCAAAACTTGCTCTTCTCTCTGCCAAGCTGCATGGACATGGTCCTAGCATTGGTCTGAGATTTGGGATATTTGCACACAAATAGCTCAACCATACAAGTAAATAAGCATTCCACCACTTTTCAGCACCAAAATGTCATTCTTCGATAAATTATCGCGGGTTCAAAAGTCACTCTCAAATTAGTGGGAAAAAACGGGTTGTGGCCTAAAAGGTGCATCTGGACTCCTGCCTGATTCCATTGTTAGGGCCGCGAACAAACCAAGGAACAAAGCAGCCCAGGTGGGTTCCTGCCTCAGCACCCATCTGTTTCGCAGCAGTGATGTCAGAGGGCAATACGATACGGTAAAATTATTATTATCTTACAACCAAAGTAACTCTTCTTACCCTCCTGAATTTTGAATATTTTCAGATTTTCTAATTCTGTTTGGCCTATAGTGTTGAGAAAACATTACTTCCGCTGCTAATTTCCATGTTAGCAGGGTGAAAATACAGCCAAAAGGCAATGTTCCTAAGCCACAACACCTGCATCCGGTCGCGAGTCGCCGGTCCCAGCTGCCCTGTCGTGGTCACCTTTCACCGCGTCTGGAGCTCTCTCCGGTGCCACGAAGGAGAAGCGTCATCTCGCATGCTTTGAAGTCCAAGGCGATGATAATGATAATGATAATAATAATAACAACAACAATAATAACAATAATAATAATAATAATAATAATAATAATAATAATAATAATAATAAAATAATAATAATAAAATAATAATAATAATAATAATAATAATTCATACCCCGTTATCAGCCGGCAGCTCTTTAGGGGGGGAGTTCATCCCAATTTTGTTTCGACTGGAACTCTTTGCTTTATGGGATAGGATAGGGATGGAAGGAAACAGCTGTGGCCTAATTATTTAGGAAGCAATCCCGGAATTCTCCTGGGAAAGCCACAGTTAGGATTGCCGGCCCTGGGACTCGAACCCAGGACCTCCCGATTATTAGCAGTCAAACACCTCATCCACTCCACCAAACTGCTTCGGTCGACGGCGATTATAATAATGGAGAGCCTTGGAGTCCTGGCTCTCCATTATTATAATCGCCTCAGACTTCAAAGCGTGCGAGATGACCCTTCTCCTTCGCGGCACCGGAGAGCGCTTACAGACGAGTGAAAGGCGACCGGGCAGCCGGGACCGGCGACTCGCGACCGGATGCAGGTGTTGTGGCTTCTGAATATCCCCTTTTGGCTGTATTTTCACCCTGCTAACGCGGGAATTAGCATCGGAGGTGATGTTGTCTCAACATGATAGGGTCTAGGCCAAGCAGAATTTAAAAATCCCAAAAATTTCCAAATTCAGGAGGGTAAGAAGAGTTACTTTGGTCGTTAGATCGATTGTAGCTCGAAAACTAACACTTATTTCTTCAAACAAAAACCACCACAATTCATTTAAAAATAAGTATTATTTTTCCCATGTGTTTTCAAAATGCAGGCTAGGACCCCATTAGAAGTTTAAGGCTAATAAGATTGGCATTGGATTTACTCCTCTCGCAGCTGAATTTTAAAATCCATTGGGAACATCATCGTTCTGCAGAGTAGGAATGTTCAGTTCACAAAGGCTCAACCTGAGGTATGGGAGGCATTGAGTTGAGGCCACCCATCCTTCCAGAAACCTGTGGCATCCCTATCAGCTGGAGTAGACCCACCAGCAAATGTACTGAACAGCAGTCAGTCAGTCAATGGAATGGATGATTATGTTTTGATGGTCCTAAAAGATGAACACAAAATCCCTCTCCCACTCCAGTTGTCTGACCTCTACTGCCACTTTCCTTCTTTTACTGTCACGAGATATACTTCACTGGTAAAACAGGCAAACACGGCTCCTTAATAGTAACCTTTTTGCAGATTCTCCACACTACAACACATGCAGGGCATGACACAAGGCAACTGTCACATTGTAAGGACTCATCTGACTGAGTTGTTACCTCTGAAAAGTTGCACAGAACAATGAGTGGGCAAAAATACGACCTCATGTGATATCAAGCTTCTGTTCTGAAGCCAGGAAATGAATTCCATATGCTTCTGCTGCAGTTCAGATTAGTGCTCAATGCCTTGAACACCACCCGATTTTGAAAAGAAAATAATCATGTGCATCAGGAGCACATGAACTTCTATTTTCCTCCTGGACGAAACTGTCTGGACATAATGTTATTGTCTTGGGGTGTGAATCCAAACCATGGTACATCATTTGAGTCACCCCAGCCTATACTGTTCAATGTATTTTTTTGGTGGGTCTACACCAGCTGGCATCACTGGTTCCTGGAAGGACAGGAGGCCGTGACCTAATTCCTCCCCTGCTTCAGCCTGTACCCCAGTGAAAACCTTTCCTACTCTACAGACTATGGGGGAAAATCTATGATCTGGTTGCAAAGTAGTGTGGTTTCTCTCTGCTTTTTCCCCTTTTTTTATCATTCAAAAAATGAAAAATTTTCTAATCACAAAAAGTTACAATAATTAACATGGAAAACGAAAACAGTTAGAGATGTGAACTTTAATGGGTTTTGAAGCTCTATCAATGTCACTTAGCGCGGTATAAAATGGACCAAAATTACCACACAAAGTGACGTCGATAGAGCTTCAAAACCCAGTAAGGTTCATATCTGTAGCTGTTTTCATTTTCAAATGAAAAGGGTGGGACACTTTGGTCAAAAATNGGGGGGGGGGGGGTATCGTTCGTCTTTTGTTTTTGGGAACCTATTACCCATTGCTGGAAATTTGAAAAGTGGGAGGCTCTAGAAATGGTTTCTCAGAGAGTTTGATCCCCCCTTATATCTACAATTCCCTGCATTATATACCATGCTGGTACAGCCACCAGATAAAGGATTTGTATAAATCTAATAACCTCCAGGTTCACTGGTTTGGTTTGGTTTATTTGGAAGAAGCCAAAGCAACTGTGGCTATCTGGCTGTAAGAAGAAGCAAAGGTGGGACAGATGGAGAGAGAAACGAAGAGGAAAAAAAAGAGAGGAAAGACTGGCATCTCTCTTAGTCTGTCTCCTATCCCGAAGACCTGTCCGGCTTGGGTGGCCCTACCAGTAGACAAAGCTACCGCCGGCATAGCTCTATTTGGCATTTGGCATTTTGGCATTTGGCATGCTGCTATTTGAGGCAATGTACTAATAAAAGTACAGCATATACACTTACACCTGCGATCCTTTGATCTTCTTGCGTGCAGGCTGCTGTATTATGATTGGCCCAGTTGCATTAGCCAGAGAGTTATTTGTTTGTCTTCCAACATAGGTTGAGTGTCTTTTTTTGTTGTCCTTATTGCTGTTGTTGTTTTTGAGTGATTCCTCACTATCAGAGCTACCAACAGAGTTTGATCTGCCTCGTCCCTGTGTCCTCCCCTGGCTTCTCCCTCTCTGTTGCATTCCATTATTTCGACTCTGTGCTGCAGCAGCGAGCAACAACATGGCCTGGGATCCTCTTGTAACACGGTGGTGTCCATCTTCCTTTTTAATATCGTCCTCTTTACGGTTCCGTCTCTGCTTCACATCATTCTCCTTTTCATCATCAAACTCCACCTTGAATGGAAAAGTAGCAGGTTCTCAACATATTCATATAAGACAAATCTAGAACATGTGACATGCGTAAAATATGGTATCTTTCCAACATATTCAACTATTATCGTTTTTCAACTTTCTTACACGGCAGCCATCCAGAAGGATTACAACCACTGAAAATGAAATGCTGCGGTCCATAGGAAGATTCAGTGACAAATAAGCCTAATATTTCAATCAGATGTTTTGCAGACATGAATTTCCAATGCCATTTTAGTGCAAGTATATTATACAGAGTGATCCAAATGACTTCTCCATTATGGCTATTTGCTGGAACTAATCTGCTTATTTTAGCAGTTACTGCTCAGTTTTCAAAAGTATTAGCTACTAATAGTATGCCAAACTGAAGCATCCATTTAAGCTCTGGACTGCAAAGTATATCTGATTAGGAATGGTCAATTGGAACAATTGGCATCTCTTTCAATTACAGAACTTCATTGTGCATATCACCCCCTTTGGGTTTTTAAAGAGATGGGTACATGTAACCTAATATTGGCAACAAATACCTTTGTTAACCATGAAGAGTAACAATGAAATATAACTGCTTAAAATAAGCAGCTTAGCACCAAAAATAGCCATAGTAATCAGGCAAGTATTTTGGATCACCCTGTATATATTATACACATGAAATATACACAACTAGGATAAGATACAGTTACTGTCTGCTTTAACATAATTTTTGTAAGCACCACCTTGCTATCTTCCTGCTGCCTTTTCTTCATTTTCTCCAGACGGCTGGACTGTCGCCTTGGCTGGTTTTCTCTTGCTCGTTTTTGTAATAATCTTTCCTTCTCAGCAAACAACCGAGGAATTTCAGGTAAGAAGTCTTCCTGCAGAGTCCGGTGCAAGGCAACCTCCCTTTTGGAGTTTGAATTACGGAACCGGTCACACAATTCTTCCCAATCATCTTCAGAGAAGCAGACTACCTGCCACTTGCTGGCAGTACGAGATACCTCTGAATCAGACTCTGATTCACTCTCTGAAGCTGACTCAGATTCAGATCCAGAATCATGCCTCTGCCTCCTACGTTTTCGTCTACCAGCTGTGGCAGACTTTTTCTTGTTTCCTCGTTTCCTCTTTTCAGCTGACACATAGTCCTCGCGATATAATCGGGTGCCATAAAAGTACCAATAGGTTGAGTTGTCACCATCATGGCCTAGGGGCTCCACTCTCAGGCTGTCAGACTCCAGGTTCTGGAACAAGCACAAGAACCTGGATTTACACAACCAATTTTATGAACTCCTGTTTGGTCTGATTTCAAGTATTTTCACGTTTTTCCCATAACAGTCCTAATGTGGTTGACATATCAGAAACAAAAGAACACCCCATTTAGGAATCTTCTCAACTAAGAGAGGAATTATTCCTAAATACAAGTGAACACATCGTCAGATATTAGTCTAGAGCAGTGGTTCCCAACCTTAGAGTTGCAACCCCCTTTCACAATAGCCAAGTAACCTGCAACTCCCCCCCCTCCCCCCCCTCCCCCNCCCCCCCCGCTCCACACACACACATTTGCCTAAAATGACTTTTTATAGGGTAAAGAAATCAAAATATTGTTGTGACTTCATAACGTACTTATATTCGCAGCCGAGTGTTTGTTACTGTAAAAACTACCTTCGCGACCCCCAGGTTGGGAACCCCTGGTCTAGAGCAAGGAAACTCAAAATTAATACGTTTACATGCCAAGCATGTGACCAATCTCTAAGTCAATGATTTGGGGAGAGTGGGAAAAAATATAATATTTTTCATATTGCCTTCTCCAAGCAACTTTTGTTTCAAATACAGTGAAACCTCAATTTATCATTTTTGATGGGACCCCTGAAAAAACCCGATAGATACAGGAATACAACAAATGCAGGAGCTTATCTCTACCTATATCTTGGGAAGTTTGCAGGTTTGTTCGCTTGTTCGCTATAGAAATCCAGAGGAATGCCCGTACACCGCCACTAGCATACCAGGGATTACTTTTTACAAGAAATTTAATGCTGCATGCTTCAATTTCTGAAAATGAGCCTAACTCGCACAACTCCTCTCATTGCTCCCACATTGATATAGCGACATAAAGGGTGAAGGGAAACTCGCGAACAATCGCCAAGTAGAATGATAGTACTCATAAAACTAATATGGGGATGTGCAATTAGTTTTGGGTGCTATTGCCTAATTAATGTGTATGGCGCTGTCAAAGTTTTGTGACGTGACATCCGTTCCGCCAGTTTCAAAGAAGCAAAAGCCAGCTCAAGGGCCTCCGAACAAGCCAGCGTTGGGTCCGTAACACATCGTCCATGTGCAATAGGCGATCAAATCCTGCCAAAATTAGAATCAGGGTATGACACCCGTGCACTTGTCATTTTTACCTCATATTTTACCATCTGGCCCTCTACACTTTAAAGGCTCCACACACATTAACTACGCAACAGAGCCCAAAACCAATTGCACATCCCTATATTAGTTTTGCGAGTAGGCCTACTATCAGGCTACCTGGTGATTGTCCGCGAGTTTCCATTCACCTGTTTAGCGATTCATAGCGATATCATATCTATATAAATAAAGCCGTTTGTGAGTCTCAGTCAAGTGTGTCTTTTGGCCTCCTGTAAAATTATGAAAATGTTGAATTCCTCCTTTTGTCAGATCGACGACGATATGTTGCACATTCACATTTGGGCAATATACACAGGGAAAATTTTATTGCACAAGTAGAAAACCAGGCCAAAGGTATTGGCATTGCAAACCAAGAATAGTTCAGTAATAATGTCAGTGAC